>JAIGNY010002131.1:70000-312500 GCA_020152595.1 Chiridota heheva | reverse complement strand
TTATTATTATTATTATTATTATTATTATTATTATTATTATTATTATTATTATTATTACTATTATTACTATTATTATTATTATTATTATTATTATTATTATTATTATTATTATTATTATTATTATTATTATTATTATTATTATTATTATTATTATTATTATTATTATTATTATTATTATTATTATTATTATTATTATTATTATTATTATTATTATTATTATTATTATTATTATTATTATTATTTATTATTATTATTATTATTATTATTATTATTATTATTATTATATTATCATTATCATTATCATTATTATTATTATTATTATTATTATTATTATTATTATTATTATTATTATTATTATTATTATTATTATTATTATTATTATTATTATTATTATTATTATTATTATTATTATTATCATTATCATTATTATTATTATTATTATTATTATTATCATTATCATTATTATTATTATTATTATTATTATTATTATTATTATTATTATTATTATTATTATTATTATTATTATTATTATTATTATTATTATTATTATTATTATTATTATTATTATTATTATTATTATTATTGTTATTATTATTATTATTATTATTATTATTATTATTATTATTATTATTATTATTATTATTATTATTATTATTATTATTATTATTATTATTATTATTATTATTATTATTATTATTATTATTATTATTATTATTATTATTATTATTATTATTATTATTATTATTATTATTATTATTATTATTATTATTATAATTATCTATTTATTATTATTATTATTTTTTTTTTTTTTTGGGGGGGGGTGACAACCATGAGCGGCAAGAGGTATTTTTGATGGGGGTAGCCAAAAGTATTTGCTTTGTGGGTAGCGCAAAGCCTTAAGGCATGGGGTCGAGGGACCCACCTAAAGGCCCTTGGTGGGGTTCAGAGGTGAAGGCCTGGTGAGAAGCCCCGGTGGGGGTTCAGTGGGCGAAGCCACCGGAAGCTCTGAGAAATTTGAGAGATATGAAATGCGTTATGTGTTTTCAAGGGGCAAAGTTCCAGAAAGCTACGGGACATAAGCCAGGATTTTTACTTTTGTTCATATACTTTTTTTGGGGGATTGAAAAAAAGCATTTATTACCAAAAAAAAATCATTTCTATTACACACTAGACACAATCTTGAATTATGTTTTTGTTTTTTGCTGAAAAACAAAAACACACATGACAATTAACTTTTCACTTAAACTTGCAAAACATATATTTGGATGTGTAATTTATTTTTTGTTGGTGTGGGATGGGAGGGGGGGGGGGCATGGCTCCCTGTCCCCTTCTGGCTACGCCAATGCCCATATTAGCAACCGCCGAGATCCATGAAAATTCCCACCCCCCCCCCTTTCACCCTTTCATCGGAGAAGATGATCAGAATAGGGCCCCATCTTAGCAACCGGCCGATGAACCTCTAGCCCCAGTGTTACGCCACTGCATAGCATAATTCCATAGCATAACTACAGGGAAAATGCAAGACAACCCATTTAAAGACAATGATAAGTTGCCCTGTAACTATAGGCCAGTGAGTCTCACTAGTTTGTGTGCAAGGTCATGGAGTCCATTGTTAAGGATGTTGTACTAGATCATTTACTGGTCAATGCTTTGCTGAATTTGTCCCATCATGGGTTCTTACCTAAAAGGTCTTGTGGTTCTAATTTATTGGAGTTTCTTGATGATGTTACTAAACTAGTTGATTCTGGTCATAATGTGGATGTTACCTATTTAGATTTCCAAAAAGCATTTGATAAGGTTATGTTAGGCAGGCTTATGTTAAAAACAAGAGCACTTGATGTGGAGGGAAAGGGTGCCAGTTGGATAAATTCTTGGTTAATTGACAAGTTACAAAGAGTTGTTGTTAATGGTGAAGTATATCCATGGAGGAAGGTTACAAGTGGTGTTCCTCAGGGTTCTGTATTGTGTCCGCTTCTTTTCTTTCTTAATTTTCGTTTATGATATTGATGTTTCCCTTTGCTCCAGGATTTGTAAATTTGCTGATGACACTAAACAGGATTGGTGATGATGCTAGGTATTCTTTTCTGTTGCAAACTAATCTGGATAAGTTAGTTTCTTGGTCCTAAACGTGACAAATTGGGCTTTTGATTACAGCATGAACGGTTCAAATCTTGGTTGTGTCAATCTAAGTGTAGTCATTACTAGCAATCTGAAGCCTTCTAAACAGTATACTTTAGCAGCTGCAATGGCAAATAAGATGTTTGGTCAGATTAGAAGAAATTTTTGTTTTCTTGGTAGAGAGGACGTTCTTAATTTGTATAAGCAGTTAGTCAGGCCTCACTTTGAGTATGCTATTTAGGCTTGAAGTCCTTTTTATGAGATCGATAAGTTATTGCAGGTTCAGCAAAAAGCCACTAGACTTATTCCCGAAGTAAGGAATCTCTCTTATGAATTTAGGTTGCGAATTCTCGGTTTGACCAAGCTTGAGTTGAGAAGAGTAAGTGGCGATATGATTCAGGTTTTTAAATTCCTGTTTGGTAGTGATGCATTGACTTCCTGTAATTTCTTGCATGTTTCAACTAATCCTCATGTTACACGTGATAACAGTTTAAAGTTGAACAAAGAGTTCTCATGGATAGATATTCGGCGTTTTAACTTTTCGCAAAGAGTTGTTAATGAGTGGAATGGTTTGCCTGAATGGGTAGTTTAGTTACCTCCAATTCTGTTCACAATTTCAAAGTCAACATTAATAAGTTCTTTAATAACTGTCTTTGATCTTTTTTATTTTATTATTATTTTTGTTGTTGTGGTGATGGTGTTAGTTTGGGCTTTGTATTGGGTGTCTTAGCCCGTCATCTTGTTATATTAAGTAAATAATGATTCAAAATGTGACGGCAGTAGTGAGGAAGAAAAATCACACCTGGTGAGAAATTTTGATTTCTCACCAAACTAGAGGCAATCATTATGTTTTGGTCATAGTGTTGGGCGGGCTCTATACATTTCCATTTTTGAACAGTGGGACGGGTCCCACAGGAGAAAAATTGTTTGTGGGGGCTCCTATTCCTATTTGTGGGGGTATTGGGTACGTGCCCATGTGTCCCTGCTTGAGCCACAAGAGAGGGGGAGGAGGGGGAGGGCTATCGTAAACCTGTGTCTAATGAAGATATGCGTTTAATTTTCCCTATGTTTGCTCATATAATGAAATTTGTGGTGTTTTGACCTGGGTGATTTGAAGAAAGAAGTCAAAAACAGCAAAGTTTGAGGTATTTCCTATGTAGTCTATACACCTGGAGTCATTGTGAAGTGTACCTGAACCCCCAAAATTATTTTGATACTTGAAAACTGTAATCTGGAAAGGTTATACGAGAAGGTCTTTAAAATAAGCTTTAGTTTCAGTGTTATGATTTACGGGTTTTATTTTCATCTTGAAAACTCCTTGAACATGTAGCTAAGCTCCGCCCTTTTTACTTCATAGTGTGTGCTATTTAGTGTCAATTAGAAAATAACAGGCTGCAAAAGAGATCACGCAAGACCGAAATCATCACGAATTTAACATTTACAATTTTTATTTCAAAGAGTCAGTTGTCAAGAATGGAGAGAAAAGGTAAGAATAAGAATGATGTTTATTCTAGTAAAATATATTTTCTTATTTAACATTAGTCGCATACTTGCTTCCAAACTCCATGATCCATACTTAGTGCTCATGCGTAACGTAACATAAAACACGACTCTATTACATGCAGATGCCTAATAAATAGGCCTACTTACTAACTTAGCCCTAGACTAGGGCCTATTATTATCATTATCATCAATCATTATTTATTATTATCATTAACATTGTCATTATTATTATCCTAGCAGTAGCACTACATTAGGACTATAGGCTAAGTATTACAGCTGCAAATACAAATAATGATAGGCCTACAAATGATGATTTTGTCTAATGCCCTTAAAACAAAATTAACTTATCACAGAATCTTTTCCCCTCACTAGAGTCACTTCCAGAAACGTTGCAATACCTTGGACCAGTTAATCATGCTCGACACCTTTATCCGGGAATCCTTTGCAAAAAAGTAACACCTCATTGCCATCTTTTTTGACCTTGAGAAAGCTTTGACACAAGACCTAATTGGAAATACATCATTACCCGCAAGCTTCACATCATAGGCATTGAGAGGCCACCTCCACGATCTTTATTCAAAACTTCCTCTCACCCAGGAAGTTCAAGTTCGTATAAGTCACACCCTCCAACCCCACCCCCAAGAAGAGGGCAGCATCCTCTCCCCTACTCTCTTCAATCTGAGCATTAACAACGTCGTGGACAACCAACATCAACCATGCCCTCTATGTGGAGGACTTCACCATCTTCAACTTCTCCCCTATCTTTTCCCTCGTCGAAAATAGGCTCCAACAAAGCCTCAACCGGCTGCAAGACTGGTACAACAATAACAGTTTTAAATTCTCTAAAGACAAGACAGTCTGCATGCACTTCTGTCATTTCAACAACCTCCACCCCAACCCGAATGCAATCGCATCCCTAAAGTTGACCACACTAAGTTCCTGGGTCTAACCCTGGACCCAAAGCTCTCCTACAAGCAACACATAATAAACCTGAAACAGAAATGCAACAGCTCCTCAACATTCTTCGCCTCCTCTCCAGCACCAGTTGGGATGTGGACCCCCATGCTCTCCTCAAAATCTTCAAGCTCACCATTCGTGCCGAGCTCTACTCATGGCAATATTGTCTATATTGTGAACTGCTGTTCACAACTCTTACCTCAACACCATCCAAAATGAAGCCCTCAGGCTTTGCCTGGGTGTCTCCCACCACCAACCTTTATATTGAACCCAACGAACCCCCTTCCTGCTAAAGTGTAGAAAGCTTAGCCTTTTCTACACTTTTAGAACCCTCACCAACACCCAAAACCCAGTCTACAACCCTCATTAGGTATCCAAATTTCTCCACCCTCTTTGATAGGACTAAAACCCTATCCCCTCCTCTCAGCTTTTGTATCAAACCGACCTCCAACTATCTCGGCATCAACCCTGCCATTCTTGGCACCTTCTCCTGGCCCACTTTTCCTCCCTGGGCCACCACCCCTCCCTTCCATCCTGGGCCCCTCCTGTCATTACAAAACCCAAACCCACTCCCAAATTTTTCATCAACTTCCACAACCAAATCAAAGACCAACTCTTTAACTACACTATCTATACTGTTGGCTCCAAGGAAGGCGACAAGACAGCTGCTGCTGCCATCATCCAAGACATCACCCTCAGTAGCAGGCTTCCCAACTACTCATCCATCTTCTCGGCCGAGGCTAAGGCCATACTGCTTGCCCTCAACTATATTGAGTACACCCCCCCGCTCATCCACTTTGCCATCTTCTCAGACTCCCAAGTCTGTCCTTACTTTTTTGCTCAATCTTAAGGGGGATAATCCCATGTCCCACCTTCCTGTAAACCTTTCTGCAGAAAAAGTATTCTTTTCTTCTGGATACCCAGCCATGTAGGCATCCCTGGCAATGACAGGGCTGATTCAGCCACTAAGCTTGTCCTCAACCTCCCCCTTACCCCCTTTCCCAAAACCTTTTTGACATCAAACCGCTTTCACTTCCCTTGTTCGTGACCGCTGGCAAACCTCATGGGACTCCCAAATTGATAACAAACTCCACAACATCCAGCCCACCATTTCCGACCAAACCCACCATCCACAATCTCTCCCGTATAGACAACCTCCACATTAACCCCACCTTAGAAAAGGTCACACCACCTCACTTACGCCACCTTCTTAATGGCTCCCTTATCCCTCTGCAACACTTGTCATTGCCCCCTTACAGTCCACCACGTCCTCCTTGCCTGCCCCCAGTACAACCTCCCCAGAGCTTCCCTCACCCCTCACAACTCCAAAGCCGAGCTCTTCAAGAAAACCCCTCCAGATAATATGATCTCCTTCATTCATCATGCCTCCCTCAACAACCATATTTATTCCTCCTCTTGCACACCTATTACCTACTTTTACCCCTTTTTTTACACTCCTGGCTTGTAGCCCCCTTACTTCTCTCAGACTCCTCCTATTTTCTTTTCTTCCTACTTCTGGAATCTAACTTCAGGCACAATTTGACCCTCACTGTCGTGGTGCTGTTAAACCCTCATCAAACAAACTTATCACCCTAACCTAGTTGGAAAAGTATGTGGAAGGCCTTTTTTATTTCCCAAGGCATTTTGAACATCTGGGACTCTTTGTCGGTGAAAACATTGTACAATTTGTGCACAAGTGAACACCACACTTTAGCCTACGTACACACGATAGGCCTACATACATTTGAAACTTTGAAATGTTCTTTTCTCTGTTCTATGATAGTTCTTCCATATATGCAACAATTTCCTGCAAAAATACCTAAGCAAACACAGAGATTTTGGCATTTAATTTCACACTGGCTGTATCGCTAAACTGCTTTGTTCTCACTGACAAATTGGTGGTTCAGATTTACGCACATTTACGTCATCTCGAATACACAAATTCATTTCAGCGATTTGCATTAACTGGACCAGGTCAACCGCAGTAGGTGTAATTAATATTTGGAAATTATTGGAGGGCATTGTTTGTATTTCGGTAGAAAGTAGAAAGAAACTGTAGTACTGATGCTGAATGACGGATCCTAGAAAAAGTATGGAACTTAAAGAAAAAAAAAATAAAATAATCTGGGATTCTTTCAAAACTGATGCATGTAGGGGTGATATGCTAATAGGCTACCTTTTTAATGGGGCCTTATATACATTTAAGAGTTGCAGTGGTTAAGTATGCGAGTCATGCTTGTATGCGAAAGGTACCGGGTTTGCTTCCGCTGCGACTGCTGCATTGTGTCCTTGAGCAAGGGCACTTTATCAACTTGCTTCAGTCCACTCAGCTGTAAAATGAGTACCAGCACTGCTGGGGAGTTATCTGCAATGGACTGGCATCCCGTTTAGGGGTAGTCATGTACTCTCATCTGCTTGTGCCATGGAAACTGCAGAAAATAAATGGACTTTAGCTTTTAATATTCATTTATAGTAGGCCAAGTCTTTAATCATTCCATTTTATTTTTGATTGAACTGCTGAGATAATCACTCCAGTTTGAATTAGATTATGATGTTGTCATTTGTTGGAATCAAATCCATTTTCAATTTGTCAATTTTGCATCATCACTAAAGGGAGTAGGTAGCTCAGTTGGTAACGTGCACAACTGAGATGCTGGAAGTACCCGGTTCAAGCCTCGGTCAGGTTTAACCCGTTTTTCCACAGCTATGCAGACAGATACCCCAACATCAAAGTGGAAGTACGTCATTTGCAACTCCTGCTCCCCATTCAGCTGTTGAGAGGAGTGGCAATGGTTGAATGGTGCTCACCGTCCTTTGGAGGGGATGTTAAGCTGTCGGTCCCGATGGTAGGACAGTCACACCCTACCTGGTTCTCTGAACACTTCTTGAAAAGAGCAGAGTGAAAACCTGGTGTTCATCCACTTCCGGCCTAAATAAAATCCATATTTATTCATTATTATTATTATTATTCACAACTTCTACAGCGCCAAATCCAAAAAAGGCTCTTGGCGCTTTACAAAAGACAAAACATGAAAGACACAATAAAAGCTTAAATACAGTCAAACGATACTAGGGCCTTAACAGTATAAAAACCTTAAAAACCGATACAAGGGCCTAAACAGTATAAAAGGTATATACAAACTGTAAAAAGCAGTAAAAGCGAGGTAGAAAGGTATAAAACTGGTAATGTACAAAAAGTAGAACTTACAAGTAAAAACAATCAAAAGTACTGAAAATAGCTATGAGTCAAAAGCAGCCACAAACAAGCGAGTTTTGAGGAATTTCTTGAAAGTTTTGACATCAGGGGCACATTTTATGAAAACGGGCAAATTGTTCCAGAGAGTAGCAGCAGAGTGACTAAAAATTCTATCTGAGTAACGGGCAGTGTTGGTTTTGGGAACAACAGTAAATATTTATTTTGTGATCTAAGATTACGAGGTGGATTATAAAGGGTAAGTTCATCAGCCAGGTAGGCAGGGGCGAGACCATTTAGAGATTTATAAGCAAAGAGCAGTATTTTGAAAGTAGGTCTGTAACATACAGGAAGCCAGTGGAGTTGTCTAAGAATGGGTGTAATGTGGTCATGCCGGGAGTTCTAGTAATTAAACGGGCTGCACAATTTTGAACCCGTTGGAGTTTCTGTAATGTGGTAATATTTACACCATACAAAAGAGAATTACAATAATCTAATCTAGAAGTTATAAAGCATGAACTAAAATACGGCAAGCATCATCAGTTATAAAATTTCTTATCTTACCAATAGAACGTATATGAAAATTGCATGTCTTGATCACTGATTGCACGTGCTGGTGCATTGTTAAATTGTTATCCAAAAGTACACCCAGATTCCTAACTGAAGACACTGGATGCAAAGAACAATTACCAAGTTGAATGTCAAAATTGTTAGAACAGGTGGACAATCAATTCACTTTTATCATCATTAAGTTTCACATCCAAATGCTCACCTGGTTATAAAGCTGGGTGTCTAACAATGAAAATCACTTTTTGAAAAGAGATCCTTGAGGAATCCCACACTTTAAAGGCTGAAAATCTTGGCTGTTCATCCACTTGGAGCGCATCCAGCCTAAATTAAAATCCATATTCATTCATGGCTCTTCAATAATCTTCAAGTATGAAGGAGTATTTTGAAGAAGAATAGTAATATGACACTATTTGTAAACAAATTGGAACGTTGGAAAAGAAAGAAATTGACTAGTAAAATATATTTGTACTCTTTGAATTTTGATGATAGGGTAATTTTATAATACATAAAACTGAAGGAGATAAATTATATTAATTTGAAAGCAGATTTGGAATTACTTTGTTGACAAGTTAGCTGCACCAGATTATAATGTGGATCTTCTTGTCTTTGATTTCACTAGTGGATTAGCAGTGTTATTGGATAGACATGGACCACTAGTCCTTGAGCATCATTTGTAAAGCTAAACCAGAGTGGGTAACAGATGAATTGTTGGCATTGAAAAGATCTGTTAGGAGAGCCGAAAATAAGTGGCGACAAATTCCAGATGATGTCCACAAATCTACTTTGGCTAAACTACAATGAGAATATCAAAAACAGACTAAAAAAATCAAAATGGGATCATGTGAATCATACCATCGCAATTGCAAAAAGAATTGAAAAAAGTATTGCAAATTGCAAAAAGAATTTTTTTAATGCTGTCAACAAATTGATTGGGGGAGCACAATTTAATCAACTACCAAAAAGTGATGACAGCGTCTCCCTCGCAAACGAATTTGCAAACTTTTTTATGGGTAAAATTCCTACAAGCAGAAATGATCTTCAGGACTATCCATTGTTTGAGCCACCTATGAGAGACTGCAGGGAGTTATCAGCCTTTCAACCCTAAAGTGAGGCTGAAGTTATGAAACTTGACAACAGACTAATCCAAGTAATTGTCCGACAGTTCCCTTCCATGCTAGATTGTATGTCCTACAAATGTGTAAATGGATTAGCTCCTAATTATTTGGTAACTTACTTTAATGAAAAGAAAACCTAAGTTTGCATTGAAGTCTAAAACTACATGTCACGTAATATCAACACAAAGAAAAACTTATGGGGTGTGCTTTTTCTGTGGGAGGGCCCAGGGAATGGAACAAGCTACCAACTGACAATAAAACCTCTAATAATTTTAGCAATTTTAAAACAGAAACTAAAAACTCATCTTTTTCAGTATTTTTTTTCTTCTATTAAGTTTAGTTGTATTTAAGTAAGTTTATGGTGTATGTAAAGTGCAGCTGATTGTATGTTTGTTGTGTAAAAGTTAGCGCTATATAAGAAATAATAATAATAATAATAATAATAATAATAATAATGATAATAATTGTCTTGTTAACAACATATAAACAGTCGTTTAACCCTCCCTAGGGTACAATAATTTTACTTTAAATGTACATCCTATAGTCCTGGAAGTTATCCCTGTCATTGTCAGACATAAATGATTCCTGAGTGCAGTAACTGACAGGATACATCTAGGGTTAACTTGTTACCCTCCATATCACCATGGTTGTGCAAAATTACACTTTGAAGGTGTTTATGAATAATAAATATTTTAAAGATTTTGAACAAACTTTACGTTTGATTAAAGAAATGAGCAGCCACTTCAGGATGAGCTTTGAAGTGAACCTGCATCCAATGCTTTCACACTCTCAAGTGTATCAGATGCAAAGGGAAAGTCTACATGTATCTGCAAGGAATAGGCCTAGAAGGCAAAATAATTTATTTCCCATTTTATGCAGCCAAAGTACTCAACAAATGAAGTCATTTTGAGTGTGGCCTACTGTATGTTATAATGATTACTTGTATATTTAATGATTCACATACATATTTCTGTGGAAGATATTTAACAGAAGTCTCATTCCTCATTTGGTTACTTGTTTTGTGTGGTACAACATCTACATGTGTCATGTTGCTAAGGATTGAATAGGACCCTTTTTTTTTTTTCTTTGTCAGTGATGAAAGAAAGGTAGAAATACCTTTGTTGTTGTTACCAAAAGGTATACTTTCATTATTGCTTCACATTGAATCATACTCCATTTCAATTGGAATTATTTTTGTTTAGTATCATACGTTACTTTTGGTTAAAAGAATTAAATGGCGGTGATGTATTGAATAACAATGAGTGGGCAGAGCTATTATTACATCCTTCAACAAAGTTGGACAGAGGCTATGTTTTTGCTTGTGTTTGCTGTCATCAACATATCTTAAGAACTGATGATTGGATTTTGATTAAGTTTGGGGTGTGGTTTTGTTACTGCTTAAAGGAAGAAGTGAATACAATTTGGGACATATTGGAATAAGGGAAGGGCAGAAAGGAGGGGTGAGGATCTTTTGAGTAAACTGTCTATCATCAACATATATGTATTTTAAGCATAAAATCTGTTCAACTTTGTTAGCAGAGGTAATGAAATGGCCTTTGAAGAAATTAGTCAGAACTTTAGAAGATAATCTTAAAGTGTTTAGAATGCAAGTGATGCAAAGTGACTCTAAAAGTGAGAAAAATATGTTTTGGGGATAAAACTTAGTGGGCCTAGGATTTCTGAGGTAGATTAATTTTGGGTATGGGGATCAAATGAACTTGACAAAATTATTAGACATGTTGGAATTGCAAAGGGGCAGAGGTATACACTCTACAGAGTACTAAAATTCTAGTTCTTTACATTATGATCTTCACAATCAAAAGTACAGTAAATCATGTGTCTTATTCATTTAACTTGGGTTTGGCATGGGCTAAAGTTTGCTGCTGTGAAAATAAGTTATAAAAGGACCTCTTTATGCATCTCATATTGAGCATCAAAACATTGATGCATATCTTATGGTAAAATATCTCTTTGTGTATTTCTTTATTGTCTAAACAATCCTTTGATGATTTTTATTCAGATTTGATCATTCTTCTTATTGTTCTTCTCTTGCAGATGCCATATGTTATTTTAAAGAAAGGCTTTCTAAAGACACTGACATGTCAGCCGCCATAGCTGCTATTCATACCCTCATAGAATTTTTGACGTTGAACGAAGGTTTGTGGCAAAGTTTTTGTGAGATATTGCAAATAGTAGTCATAGGGGTTGTCCCTTCTTAATTTTTTTAGGTTTATAACTTGGACAAGTTTATAATACTTTACTACAAATTTCAAAATTTGTGGAAGGAAAATCTAAATGCTAGCCATCTAAGAAAAATTGTGCTGCTTTAAAAATCTCACTTTTTCTGAGATTTGAGGCCTTTAAGATAACACTTTATATAAGGTAATAAAAAAGCATAGTGATTTACAATTGAAGTGGTTAGCCTAAAACTCATACTTATTTCCCCTCATATTTTTATGCCACCTGCTAAGGTTGACTAATCTTGCTTGAACCCCAAAAGCAAGTTTTCAGATTCTAATAATTTTTTTACTGAATATTCCAAATTAAAATACAATTTCATGATAAAGCTGAGTTGCTTTCTTAATCTATTACATCACCCTCTGTTAACTGACTTGTTTGACCTTAAAAGTTTTCCCGGAAAGTTTTATATCAAGTAGCTAGATAGACCCTTATGAAAATAAATTGTTTGAATTTGAGATTTTCACATTGCAATAAAGGAACAGTTGTAATTAGGTCAAATGTTCTGTAGCACCAATGGTTCATTATCATATGTAATTTCTTATTTACATGATCAATTGTGGTAAAACACCAATAATTGTTCATCTTAGATTATTTTCCTGCTCTTTGTACATAGCTGCAACATTAGCAGAACTAAGAGATAATTTGAAGGATTGTATCCAGTGGTTGAAGGAGACGGACAACTCGACCACAGCATTTCTTCTGGTTGTGAGCTCTTCTTAAGGTTCATCACTCTTGCTGCTCTTGATCATACAGTAAGTATTTTAAGTGTGTTTGTACTTTTCAGGGATTTGTAGGTGAAAGTTGATCAAGCTAAGTTGAATTTTGCCTCTTATGCAAAGCAAATTTCATTTCTATGTGATGAGGATGGCATTCCACTAAACCTTAGATTTAATGTTAAAAAAATTGATTGAAGTTTTGTAAACATTGTTCAAATTTTCACAGAATTTGTAGGAAATAGGAATGGCTGTCACTTGGAAAAGAAGGGAAGGTGAGTTTAATGGATGTCATTAGAAGGAAGTAGAGGTAAGGAAAGGTAGAGAAGAAAGATGTTATTACAGAGGGAAGTATGACAACTTGGAGAAAGAAATCACATGGGAAGAGAAGTTCTTGAAAATAATTGGAGTGTGTAAGCGAGGTCAATGGGTTGAGGGAATAAAAAAACAGGTAAACATAGAGCTATAGAATCAGGGAATAACAGATTGCATCAGGAATGGAAGCAGTCCTTGGGCAGGGATTTATGTAGACCATTTCAACCTGATTTTAGCCGAGTCTTATTTCTCCAAAGCGTAGACGAATAACTGCTGGGGGTATTTTTCCTTTGTTGCCCAACCAATCAGCGGCAGTTGCTGAAGGGACAATTGTAAGCAACAATGTGCATACATAATACCTTACTGCATAACGCACGTATGATGAGCGTAATAATGTGCATGCGTAATACTTTACTGCATAACGCACGTATGATGAGCGTAACAATGTGCATGCGTAATACTTTACTGCATAACGCACGTATGATGAGCGTAACAATGTGCATGCGTAATACCTTACTGCATAACGCACGTATGATGAGCGTAACAATGTACATGCGTAATACTTTACTGCATAACGCACGTATGATGAGCGTAACAATGTGCATGCGTAATACTTTACTGCATAACGCACGTATGGTGGGCATTACAATGTGCATGCGTAATACCTTACTGCATAACGCACGTACGATGAGCTTAACAATGTGCATGCGTAATACTTTACTGCATAACGCACGTATGGTGGGCGCAACAATGTGCATGCGTAATACCCTACTGCATAACGCACATATGATCAGCGTAACAATGTGCATGCGTAATACCTTACTGCATAACGCATGTATGATGAGCGTAACAATGTGCATGTGTAATACCTTAATGCATAACAAACGTATGATGAGCAATTCAAAGCATTTTTTTCATTAGCTTGGTCCAATGCTGTGCGTGAATCCCCCAGTATTTCATTAGTCCTTAAGATTTCCCCGTATACTAATGGTCCATTTTGAACATGTGAATTTTGCCATGTGACATTATTTAAATTTCTTTTCCGAAATTGCTGATTCAGATTTGAAAAGGTCTATAGTGAGGTGCTTCAAGAGCAGGAAGAAAGGGCATAAATGGAAAAGATGGATTTATAAAGGAAATCTATTTAATTGATGATAACTATCACCTACTGTAATGGAGTCAGTGGTGTGGTGGTAGGGGGCCAGGGGCAACTTCCCCCCAGTAAAACTTTGTGAGGGTGTTGAATGCTCACAAAGGGTTCCAAACATTGTCATGATAATATATTTGTATATACTTTTTATTCTCAACTTCTGCAATTTGTATCATGTACAAAACAAATGTTGTAAATGTTTTCTCTCAGCTTTATTCTTACATCCAAAACATGAAAATCATCCCTGGACCCCAATAAAGACACATTGTAGTTAATGTTATCCTACATTTAAACATTCGTTCCAAAATGTATATTTCTTTTAACTAACTTTTGTGTGGAATTAACATGATTTTAAGCAATTTTCTGCTACCCAAATCATGCTGAAAACGCTAAGCTTCCTGGGGCTCGGTGCCTATCAAGACGTTGACCTGGATTTTAAACAATATTAAGCAATTTTCTGCTATCAAAATCGTGAGAAATGCAGGGCTTCCGGGGTCTTTTCTCTAGATTTGATGCAATTTGAAAGAAATTTTCTGCTATCAAAATCACATATAAGGCTTCCAGGGGCTTTGTTCCCACCTGGTGCTTCGCCCCATAGATTTGACACATTTTCAAAGCGATTTTCTGCTGTAAAAAGCATGAGAAACGTAGGGCTTCTGAGAGCTTCACCCCTAGCATTCATAGATTTGACACAAATAAGTCAAGCAAGGCCCGCCAAGCACAATTTTGGCCCCAAATAATAAAGGTCTTACAAATTTTCCTTCATTTTTGGGAAATTTGGGACATTTTCAATTCAATTTTTGGGAAGTTTTCTTGAAGTTTCGTTAAAATTTTGGGAAATTTTCTTCATTTTGGAGACATTTTCAAGATCAAATTTTGAAAAGTTTTCTTTAATTTTTGTTAGATTTACTCCATTAATCTGGAAATTTTCAATATTTTGAAGAATTTTTTGTGAAATTTCATTGATTTTAGGCAATTTCTTAAATGGTCCCATCTGAACAATGCATGCCAATTTAGATTTATGTGCCCAACGTTTCCCCAGTGAAATATGACCCACCATGCCACTGAATGGAGTCATGAGGTTATGCTAATTCTGATTTATTTTTGCAGAACTTTCAAGATTGTAAGGATGTACTGGTTCAAAGGGGGAAACTGTACCTGAGAAAAGTAGCAGGTTCTAGAGAGAAGATTGCTAAGCTTGGACATCCATTTATCAAAGATGGAGCAGTAAGACAAGTTATATTTCATTTATTGTATGAGGAAAGAGGGTGGAAAATAATTGTCAGTTAGAAACAAAATATAGGGTTCAGATGTTCTTAATTCTTGTAATCTTACAGGAAACTTAAGTGCAACTTCTCACACATTGAGCTGTTTTCTGGTAATGTTGAATGTTAGAAATTTTAAGTAAGAAAGACTAGATTTGATGAAAAGACCTAAAGCAAGTGTACAGTAGCATGCTACCATTTGTTCAATTTGCAACAAAGCATGGAGTGTCTACGCTACCATTTCAATTTGCAACAAACCATGCAGTGTATTTTAACTATCCTCTTAAAAATTAAAATGTTCCTTCTGTGCTTGCTGCAGTTTAGGAAAGCCATGTGAATGCCCTCAAAGCATCATGAGATGTAATCAGCAAGTAGATCACTAAATCAAACACTATCCGTTTTGGTGTAACACACCTCACCTCTCCCCACCCCCAAAAAAAAAAAAAAATTAAAAAATAAAAAAAATTAATATAATTTTAGACACTGCCATCATCATGTCATGATACTTGTTGTATGGGAAGCTAGGGTGTTTAATTCAGATTCAAAGTCTTAAGTATTGCTTTGCATGTTAATTTCATGTTTTTCACCACGGAAACCTTTGAAATCTTTGATTTGAATATCTTCATGTCACAGAATAAATTTCATGTTTAAACTATGAAATCAAGGTATTCATTGTTATCACAAACAGAAATCGCAATCAAGTCTTATCAATTTAAATATCTGTTGTCTCTGTGTCCTATTTTCCAGTGTATACTCACACACTCTTGTTTCTGTGTCCCATTTTCCAGTGTATACTCACACACTCTTGTTTCTGTGTCCTATTTTCCAGTGTATTTTCACACACTCTTGTTTCTGTGTCCTATTTTTTAGTGTATACTCACACACTCTTGTTTCTGTGTCCTATTTTCCAGTGTATACTCACACACTCTTGTTTCTGTGTCCCATTTTCCAGTGTATACTCACACACTCTTATTTCTGTGTCCCATTTTCCAGTGTATACTCACACACTCTTGTTTTTGTGTCCTATTTTCCAGTGTATACTCACACACCCTTATTTCTGTGTCCCATTTTCCAGTGTATACTCACACACTTTTATTTCTGTGTCCTATTTTCCAGTGTATACTCACACACTCTTATTTCTGTGTCCCATTTTCCAGTGTATACTCACACACTCTTATTTCTGTGTCCCATTTTCTAGTGTATACTCACACACCCTTATTTCTGTGTCCCATTTTCCAGTGTATACTCACACACTCTTATTTCTGTGTCCCATTTTCCAGTGTATACTCACACACTCTTATTTCTGTGTCCCATTTTCCAGTGTATACTCACACACCCTTATTTCTGTGTCCCATTTTCCAGTGTATACTCACACACTCTTATTTCTGTGTCACATTTTCCAGTGTATACTCACACACCCTTATTTCTGTGTCCCATTTTCCAGTGTATACTCACACACCCTTGTTTCTGTGTCCTATTTTCCAGTGTATACTCACACACCCTTGTTTCTGTGTCCCATTTTCCAGTGTATACTCACACACTCTTATTTCTGTGTCCTATTTTCCAGTGTATACTCACACACCCTTGTTTCTGTGTCCCATTTTCCAGTGTATACTCACACACTCTTATTTTTGTGTCCCATTTTCCAGTGTATACTCACACACTCTTGTTTCTGTGTCCTATTTTCCAGTGTATACTCACACACTCTTGTTTCTGTGTCCTATTTTCCAGTGTATACTCACACACTCATGTTTTTGTGTCCCATTTTCCAGTGTATACTCACATACTCTTGTTTCTGTGTCCCATTTTCCAGTGTATACTCACACACTCTTGTTTCTGTGTCCTATTTTCCAGTGTATACTCACACACTCCTGTTCAAGAGTTGTGTATAAAGTGCTTCTGGAGGCTTCCAAGGCAAATAAGAGGATTCAGGTGTTTGTGACAGAATCATGTCCAGATAAATCAGGGTAAGTATAAGCTCTCAAATCACAGGTTGTGCAAGAATATTTAATTGTCTAAATATTGAAATGCAGAGGCAACATTGTAAATTGCTCTAAAATGTATTAAAATCATGTTACAAAAAAATATCAAAATTTGTTTAAAATTGACTCCATTTGACAGCTTTTTGAATTCCTAGGTATCAATATGCAAAGGTTTATGCTAGTATTAGTATTACATGACTGGGTTCTAATTAAGTCATTAAAAACAATACAAAAAAAATCTTGCTGATCAGGGGTATAAAAAAATCTAAAATGATTTAACAGTTGATGTTATTCATGGGATTTGTGGCAGAGGATTAAAGAAACAATGGTTTTACATCAGAAAATAGAGAGGCTTGCCTATTCATCACAAATTTGCATAAAAAAATGCTTAATTGGTATATAATGATATAGATGGGAAATTTTGTTGCAGTGATGGTTTCTGATAGATTTTAAAACAATTTTGCACTAAATGGCAAACACCCGTAGAACATATCTTTGAAAATTTGAACAAATTAGATTTTAAAATTAAAAAGATTTAAATTGCAAATTTTTATTTGATTTAGATGGGAAATTTTGCAGGAACCATGGCTTTTAATAAGTGTCCCACACACTTTTTTAAACTGTCTTGCATGCATGCATCAAGAGTGTGTCAAATGGGTTGTGCATTGTGGTTCAGCATCTGTTAAAAGGTTATTCTCAGTGGGTATGAGATTGAGTTCTCTGTATCATACTTTCCTTTCTGCAGGTTGGAGATGGCTAAGCAGCTCAATGATGCAGGAATTCCAACAGTGGTAGTGCTTGATGCAGCTGTTGGGTACGGTATTCCTTCATTTTGTATCATTTGTTTTATTACCTCTGCTAACAGAGTTGGACGGAGGTTATGTTTTCGCAAACTGTTTGTCATCAAGATATCTCAATAACTGAGGATAGGATTTTGATTGAATTTGGTGTGTGGGTTTGTTACTGTTTCAGGAAGAAGTGATTAAAATTTGGGATTTATTGGAACAAGGGAAGGGCAGAAATTCAGTGGTGGGGATGTTTTAGGATGAGATCTGTGAAGACTTGTATAATTGTAACTTTTCAATGGATTCTAATGGAATGTCGGAAGCAATGAATTTATGCACTGAAAATAATTCAAAATAATCCAATTTTCTGGATTAAGAAAATCAGATGAAGTGGTTTCTGGTATCAAAAAGAATCTAAACAATTGGCTTCTTGCATGAACGGAAAATGATGGAATGTGAATCTTGGCTGAATAGAGCTCAAACAATGACTGCTTAGCCTGAATAAAACTGAAAACAATGATCAGAGTTTAGATCCTGAAGTGTTTAGAATGCAAATAACAATACAGATTAACAGTGAGAAAGAGATTGTTTGGAGTAATAACTTGGTGGGTGTAGGGTTTCTGAGGTAGATTGTATTTCAGATTAGGAATGAACATGGGGTGAAGGTATGCGTTCTGCAGAGTGCTATAATTTTAGTTTTGACTGATACTTACATGAAATAACAGGATACAAACAATTGATCAATTGTTGTGAATTGTAGATTGCAATAAATTTGAGCTATAATCTTGGACATACCTGTTGGTATACTTCACTGATTGTTTCAATGATTTTCAAATATGGCATTTTGGATGTTTAGTTTTAGCATCCATTTCCATGCTCAATGTTGTCTCTGCTTGTAAAATGATCTCATCAGAAGAAAGTTTAATCTCTCGGGGACATCTCAAAATTTGTTAACCGTTGTCAACAGCATTGAAAAGAAAACAATGTGTCCCAGTTAGTTTTGTCCCAAGATTGTAGCATCAGTGTGATGTTTTGGTCCTGGTGGGTGGTGGGGTAAAGTTTGTCCATAGGTGGGCTTAAATGGTATTTGAATTTTGACTAAAATTAGACATATAAATAAGAGATCAGTGTGTCTCATACTAAGTAGCACAGCAGCGTGGTTCAGTGGTATAGTCTATGTCTTCCAGCCATGAGGTTGTAGTGGTTCAGTGGTATAGTCTACGTCTTCCAGCCATGAGGTTGTAGTGGTTCAGTGGTATAGTCTGTCTTCCAACCATGAGGTTGTAGTGGTTCAGTGGTATAGTCTACATCTTCCAGCCATGAGATTGTAGTGATTCAGTGGTATAGTCTACGTCTTCCAGCCATGAGGTTGTAGTGGTTCAGTGGTATAGTCTACGTCTTCCAGCCATGAGGTTGTAGTGCTTCAGAGGTGTAGTCTACACCTTCCAGCCATGAGGTTGTAGTGGTTCAGTGGTATAGTCTATGTCTTCCAGCCATGAGGTTGTAGTGGTTCAGTGGTGTAGTCTTATGTCTTCCAGCCATGAGGTTGTAGTGGTATAGTCTACGTCTTCCAGCCATGAGGTTGTAGTGGTATAGTCTACGTCTTCCAGCCATGAGGTTGTAGTGGTTCAGTGGTATAGTCTACATCTTCCAGCCATGAGGTTGTAGTTTCATATCCAGCTCGGAGAACAAAATTATTGTCTAGTTTTCCAGGTTGTAGTTTCTTGTTTGTAAATTAAAGTCATAGACATAAAACTTTGTGCAGTTGGCACACAAGACTGGCAGTTGCTGTAGTCAGCATCTACTATAGCTTGGCTTTACAAGGGAGCCCTGCCGAGTACAGCAAGGCTGGATCATGTAAGCAAACAAACAAGCTCTTGGAAAAAGGTCATTAGGGCACTCTGCTCCCCCTTCAATGTTGATAGAAAGTCAATGAAGATCATGAAGGACTTTTTAAACCTCTAAAACTAACAAACAATGTTCCAGTTTTTTAAATGACCTCAAATGTTCATTCATATGAGATTGTTTTCAAACCAAATGGGTAGATTGGGGCATAGCTAAGCATCCAAACACCATATTTGAAAACATATTTGCAAGTCAGTCTTTAACCCAAATTTATTTTCTTTTATTTAGGGAGTAAGGTACATGAGTAGATGAGCAAAGCGTGTTACTATAAAGTGTATGTTGTACCCCATCTCAATAAATAAAATATAATAATTCCAGTTTAAAAAGACAATCAATTTTCAAAGAAATTCACAAAAATTGTCTTGGACTTGCCTTTATGACATCACATTGTACACTGTGAGGCCACTTTTCAACACACTTGCAATCGTTGAAATATAATGACTCCTAAACGGAATAAAATATTAACATGGTTTTTTACCAGTTTGTTTGTTTATAGTCCTCTATCATATATATGAAAATTCACAGAATATTCCTTTAAAATATAATGTTTTGTGTGAATGGAGAAAAACAATTTATGAAGCAACTTTTATTTCAACATATATTTCATTGTTAATGCAAGACCAAGGGAGATAAGAAGCAAAAAGTGATCACAAAAAGAATTTACATAACATGAAAATCCATCAGAAACCATTAAAAATTGAAGACCTCCATTAAAATGAGTTAAGAATTGACTGTTTCCAACTTAACAGAACTTTCAGTCCTTAACCCTTACTCTACCAGCATTTTTATGAAAATGCGCCTGGGAGGCGGAGTCAAAGACTGGGCACCCAAAATGGCGATAATATCGCCCCATGGTAGAGTAAGGGTTAAGCACAGGCTAATTATTGAAGGGTCCTCTGTCTTCTGAGCAGCAAAGTTGGGCTCGTTCCACATCAGTGACCCGGTATTGAAGGGTCCTTTGTCTGATTAACCAGTCTACCAGCACTTTTTGAAAATGCAAAGTCAGGGCTTGTTCTGCTTCAGTGACCAGGCTAATTATTAAAGGGTCCTCTGTCTTCCGAGCAGCAAAGTTGGGCTCGTTACACGTCAGTGACCCGGTGGGCCGACCACCGGGACCATGCTGCATATATTTTCAAGTTGGCACACTTGTCAGGGGCTGATTAACCCTTACTCTACCAGCACTTTTTTTTTTTAAAATGCACCTGGGAGGCGGAGTCAAAGACAGGGCACCCAAAACCGTGATAATATCGCCACGTGGTAGAGTAAGGGTTAACAAAGAGTGTTTTGATTTTAGTATAAACCCTAAGACCCCAGCTAACATCTTATTTGAAAAAAGCTTTTTATCATTTTCAGTTACAGAAATTTCTGAAAGAAGTTTTAAAGAATTACATTAGCAGTTTGAATTGTCCACCCTCTCATATTGAATGTATTGAAATACTCATTTCTATTAGTTATAACTTACAATTTTGAAATTGTGCTATTTTAAATTTCTTGAAATACATTTACTTTGAATGTAACATGTTTTGACAGATAATTAACCCCCAAAATTTGTTGCCCTCCATGTTTTATTAATGAGCATTGATTATATAGTAGCTTCCATGTTGTCATTAACAGGTACATAATGGAGCAGGTTGATCTGGTTCTGTTAGGAGCTGAGGGTGTGGTCGAAAGTGGTGGAATTATAAACAAGGTAAGGTTTGCTTCAATTTGTTTGTTTGTCAACGGTGAATCAGATGCACATTTGATTAACTATCAATTGGGACATTTTCTCAACTGTTTGTTGTGTACATTTTATCAAGTGAAGAAGTAAACAAGAGTTAGTTTGGTGTATGCATAATCAACCAATCAGCCTCTCTAAGTTAGATGATTGACAGCTTTTTCAACCAATCACCGCACTAATTTGCCTAACAACAAAATCTGCATAACTAAGTGGGGCAAAAATCCTACGTGGTACTGGCTACACTACAGCTACCTAGCAGCACGCACTAATGCAGTCAATGCAATATACTGCACAATTTGTTTTTTTGCCCACATAGACTGAGTGGCGACAAGATAGTGAACAAACATTGCACCTACAGGCCCATTACAGGCTTTGTAAATCTGATTCCTGTTACCCAGAACGGTTAGCAAACATAATTTGGTTTATTTCTTTTGCTAAAAATTCTAAAGATCCGGAGAAGTATCATAAATGGATCAAAACTTGCAGCAGGCCACATGAAAATCTAAATGTCAATGCTTTGGTCATGCATGATTGCAGGTTTGAGATTTGTTTGCCCCACCTAGTTACAAAGTTGCTATGGTGGGTGTGGCCTATTCCCATACTTGGAGAGGTTAATTATGGTGTAGATTTGATCAAATGTATCAACCCTCCAGCTCTTTGTCTGGTATTTATTTTGCTGAAAGTTCTGCAAAAATAATAAAAGATTAAATTTGAGCAGGAATAACTGAATTAGAAACACTTGTAAATCTTGGCATATGTCCTATCCCCATTCTTTAGACCAATAATCTGTTTCAAGTTTCTTCCTCCACCCACACATCTTTAAAAAGCATGTAATTTGTTCCTCTTGACTTTTGTATTTATCATATCATAGACCTATGAACATGTCCAGGTTGAAACCACAACAAAATATGAAAATAACAAAAATAAATCATCAGATTTGATAACAAATTGACCATTTTATAGCATTATGAATTTTCAGGCATTAATATGCAAGTTTTTTTTTTTATACAAATTTGAGATTTATGAAGGGGTAGGTAGACCTCTTTATTTGCATGTAAATCAATTGTTTTTATGTTTTGAAGTGGGATGGGTAGCTCGATCACACAAAATGATTTTAGATCTCAAACCTACAAATCACCATCTAGGTGCAAAGAATGTTTTCAAAGACTGAAATTAAGGGAGGGTGGGGTGGAAGACGGGAGAGGGAAATAAAAGAATTATATTTTCTAAAGATTTGAATGCTGTTTTCTTGTTCATAAGCAACAATTTTACATATGCTATAAATCTTCAATACTTGATCAACCAATTGTCAAAAATGTGAAATGGATTTTCTCAAAATTTAAGACTGTTCTACTCAGAATATGTGCCTTTTTCAATAAGAAATAAGATTTGGACCTAGGAACAATAATAAAACCAGGAACACTGCACTGAACAAGTTAAAAATCATGGTTTATTTTATTTGGAAGAGTCAAAGTGCAACACTAATGAAATACCTCTATAAACATATAAAACATTCCAAGAGCTCTGTTCTAGTATAAACATATAAAACATGCCAAGTGCTCTGTTCTAGTATAAACATATACAACATGCCAAGTGCTCTGTTCTAGTATAAACATATAAAATGTGCCAAGTGCTCTGTTCTAGTATAAACATAAAACATGCCAAGTGCTTTGTTCTAGTATAAACATATAAAACATGCCAAGTGCTCTGTTCTAGTATAAACATATAAAACATGCCAAGTGCTCTGTTCTAGTATAAACATAAAACATGCCAAGTGCTTTGTTCTAGTATAAACATATAAAACATGCCAAGTGCTCTGTTCTAGTATAAACATATAAAACATGCCAAGTGCTCTGTTCTAGTATAAACATATAAAACATGCCAAGTGCTCTGTTCTAGTATAAACATATAAAACTTGCCAAGTGCTCTGTTCTAGTATAAACATATAAAACATGCCAAGTGCTCTGTTCTAGTATAAACATACAAAACATGCCAAGTGCTCTGTTCTAGTATAAACATAAAACATGCCAAGTGCTCTGTTCTAGTATAAACATATAAAACATGCCAAGTGCTCTGTTCTAGTATAAACATATAAAACATGCCAAGTGCTCTGTTCTAGTACTTTTGAAAGAACAAATTCACTTGCCAGTACTTAGTTCTGTATAAACATTAAATCCTAGTGCTTCCATTAAACTGATACTAAGGTCTGACAGAAAATATAAAACATGCCAATTGCTCTGTTCAATAAACATATAAAAATCAGAGGTTCAACAAAAAACATAGTGCTAATAATAGCACTGACAAATAACCATTCCAAATTCCTTGTGACTTACTTTAGTTTATTAGAATATCATTAATAGGTACAGCAACTGCTGTATACAGTAAGCAGCATTATTGCAACAGGTTTTAATCAAGAATACCTATAATATCGCAAGTTATATTATACTTGTTAACATTTTTCATGAATTTTTATTGTGTTCCAAGATTTTTACCTATTCAGATAAAAAATATAGAAGAATATACAAGAATATAGGAATTATACAAGAATATAGGAATTATACAAGAATATAGGAATAATGGCAAAAATATAGGAGGGAATTTTGTATAGGAAAATACAGGAAAAATAGGAGTCGGTGGGAGGCCTGAGTTTTCTTTACATTTGAAGGTGCTTCTTGTAAGAGTTTGTCGTTGATGCTGTTTTGGGTAAAACACATTTTTAGGGGGTCGAGAGATCTGTCCTAGCAATACTTTTAGTATATGTTTAGCACCAAGAAGTTGTTTAATAAGGAAATAATGTCATTGTATGTAATAGCCTGCAAATAAAAAAGATTAGCAAAACCTAGACCACTTTTTGATTGTTTTTGTAGAAAGAGTATTCTGAATAGTCTTGAGTTAATAGTTGTTTAAGTTTCCAATTTGTAAAAAAAAAGTTCTTTAAATTCAGTTTATGATGACTCAAAGAATGAAATTGACACCTTCTAAAGTGCAGTTCTCTGGTGCGACAAAATTTTTGCTGCTTTCAAATTATTGTAACGGATGATTTAAAAGTATTTTACACAATAAATTGATTTAATCAACTGATGACATATAAAAAGAAAGTTTTGAATAGTGAGGTATGTAAATGTAATTAAGAAAACAGAGTTTTTAACATATTTTTTTTAAAGTACTTTTTCACAATTTAAATAGATATAAAGCAATTCTGCTATTGTCTATGTTCTTTATCTGTTAAAAATTGGATCATTTATAATTTGGAATCCAATAAGTTTATTACAAAAAAAAACAAAAAACTGGTCTATCCAGAAAGTTTTACTTTCCAGCAACACAAATGGCTGTCAGATGTTCTTTAAATAATTGCCAAGTCTGCATGCTGAATATCCCACCAGGCATGAAAGTGTGAAGACAATCTAAAATCAGCAAGTGTGCGAAATACATAGCTTATTTATGTGTCACTTTTTTTGGCATTTTGCCTTCATCCCTGCACAGATTGGTACCTACCAGATCTGTATATGTGCAAAGACGGCCAATAAACCGGTTTATGTGGTGGTAGAAAGCTTCAAGTTCATCCGCATGATCTATCCTCTCAACCAGCAGGATGTGCCGGATGAGTATAAGGTGAGGAAAATCAGCAGAAGTTGTTTTGAATTTCCAAATTATCTTTAGTTACTGGCAATTTTCAAAGCTTAAAGGTTAATGGACAGGTGGAGGCAAATGTAAGCTACAATTGTAAATCATTGTACAACTTTTTAATTTCGAGGTCTTATTCAGGAAATTATCTTATAGATATTTGAAAAAGAAAATTTAAAGAAAGAAGTGTTTGAATGTCTCTTCTCATTCATACAGTACATAATCCACAAAATCTGATAGGGGATAACTAGAAAAGTGAATATTTGTTTAACAAAATTAATAAATGCTGAATTTCATGCTCTTTTTATGGGGAAGCAGAACATATTCATGGCTATACAAGAAAACCTCCAGAAGTGTCAGAATATGACTAAATAAAGATTTTTTTTTTTTCTCTCAAAAAGATTGGCCTTAATGAGGATTTGTTCAATGTATGTATATCTTCCTAAAAGAGAATTCTGTTTTTTAGGTCCCAAACAATTTTCCTATTCTTTCAAACTATCGGAGCTTAATCTCTTCTTGTTGCCTAAAGCAGCATGTTGATGGCCTGTGACAGATTGTCAGAAGGCTTAAATCACAGATCAAAAGTTGGAAATGGTGCAAAGGAGATAAAGGATTAATAGAATAGTGGTATGAAAAATAATTCAAATGGAGTCATGAATAAAACTTTTGCATGATACAAGCTTCAATGATGATGATGTTGTATGCTATGGCGATCTCTTAGTGAAGTCTGTAAGCCACAAGCTTCAATGTACATCTAGTACTGTTCATGGTGTTAGGCAAGACTACCTGAAACAGTGGCAAGATTAATAAGACAGCAAAAGGTAGACAAATTCCAAATAAGAATTTTTGTTTGATGTTCTTATGGCTTCTCCAGCACGTTACAAAGAAAGATATGCTAAGTTGATTAGAATGTTCAGCCCTTAAATTACCAGGTGGTTGTGACACGACTGATTTGACATAAATTTTTTATTTTTTTATTTTACTTCGTCAACCTGGTATATAATTTGAAAGGACTCAAATAGTTATTTAAGAAAATGTAACTTTTTGATGGACTTTATATTAAAGATTTTTGAAAAAAGATGGTTGAAATAGAGAAATTTTAAAAAATGCACAAAATTGAATGAAAAATCGTTTTTTTTTTCTAAAGACTTAATTGCTGTACTTTCAGACCTTGCTTTTGCCTGAAAACCCGTGGAGAACTTACAAAGACATCAATGCATCCAATTCCGGTCAAATTTTGATCAATATCTTTTTTTGGCAAAAGTTGTGAAAAATATCATGATTTGTAGCCTTTTTGAGACCAAAATTTGTTTCTGAAAAAGTTTCTGATTGCATTACAACTCCCTATGCAAAATATACTGTTAAAAATGCCAATTCACATACTTTCAATTGAAATCAAAAGAGCAACTACCCCCTCTTTATTCATGCCAATATTTAAGTATGAAAACAAACCCACACTATAACATCCCAGTCTAGTGGTTAGTGTTCGGGAAGTTCATGTGGATGGCCCAGGTTTGAGTACTGTGCTGGATGCGCGGCATTGTTTTTTTGCGAGTAATTACAGCAGTGATTATTTTTTTTGTTTATTTTCATAGTTTTTGCAGGTTTGCTTTGAAAAAAAAAAATTAGACTGGTATCATTGGAAAGGAAATTTCATAAACAGTCTAAATATGTAAAAATCCTCCATTTTCATTATTCACAAGACAAAATACAAGCTAAACAAATGGCTTGATTTTGCCTAAAATTTGCAAAAGTTTGTCGATATTTTCTTTATTTTGACTTTTTTATTGAAAAGTTTGTTGTCTTAGCATTCATATAAACCAAACTTACTGTAATGAAACAAAATGAAAGGAAAGTTAGGAAAATTAATTTGAAAAACGTTCCGAAAAATTTCGGTCACGTTTTGAACCCCCTGGGAGGGACTCTTAAGGGTTAATCCAGAGCATAAACAGATGTCTACTCTTGTGAAAAAGATTGACAGCTGAGATTCAAATATTTTTTTTCTTTTGCAGTACAATGCATCAACCCTAAAAGACCAGAAAGACTTGAACCATGAACATCCCCTGATTGACTACACACCGCCCTCTTACATCACGTTACTCTTCACCGACCTAGGAGTTCTCACGCCTTCTGCCATCAGTGATGAGCTCATCAAGCTGTACCTGTGATTGCCATAGCAACAACAATGTTTGAAAGACAGATGGTGAGGAAAAATGCTTTCCGAGTTCTAAGATAACATGGAGACATCGATACCGATGGTTGCTCCTCTCAAAAAGGGGTTACATCCCTTGGTGCACAGCCAAAAGTCTGTTTCACTTATGAAGCTCCTTGGAAAGGAAAGATACGAGGAAATGTGAGAAGTTACCTCCACTTTTGAGAGAACAGTGCATTTGAAGAACCATATTGCTGGAAAACATTGCAAATTCTGTTGGAAAATGACACGTGTCAATATTTACAACTTCTTGAAGAGACAATGTAAATTTCCGACTTAGTGCCAGCATGTTTTAATGTTTGAAACACAAAATGTCCTCAAATTAATTTATTTCATCGATAAAAGCCAAAACTTTCATGTGCTTTAATTGATTGTTAATAAAAAATTATTTTCTCACAGCAATATATGTCTTTGAATCATCCTGTCACATTCTTTCAGAAACTAACAAATTTTGGCTGTTTGCATCTTCAATTTCATGGACAATTTTAGGGATGAACAAAATTCTGTTTAAAGGTTTATGGGTGAGAAGGGGCAATGTTAATTAAAGGTTTTGCAGTTTTATTAAGAAATTATCAAAATAAAAAGAACATCAAAATCTATAGCTTTTGAGGTCCTGGGTACCGTGGACAGCCAGTTACCGAATAATGGTGTAGACTACGGGTTCTGAATTAATTTTTTCCAAGGGCCATCATTTCACAACAGCCTCAGGCTGCGGACCAATTGCATGGCAAAACCAGCATCACATGACAAACAAAACCCCTCAAAACAAACCCTAAATACAAACAAGCTGAGAGCAGAGTGTAATAAGAAGGATGTACGCCAGATGTCAGCGGTTCTCTTATCCGCCTTTCTTTGACAAGTCCAGCGGCATTGCCAGAGATTTTTGTTTGGGGGGGGGGCACAGCAGTTCAGAGGAGGAAAATGGCGTAGGGGGGCACTATAAAAGTGGCACACGAGGCGTGTACATACTGGCATGGGCTCAGGGGCCCGCTTATGGGCCCCTGGTGGGGTCCAAGGGCCCCTGGTAAGGGCCCAGGGGGCTCTGCAGATTTCTTTGTTTTTGATGCCCCCAAATCAAACAGAAATTCCAATTAAACTGAAGACCGGCAGAAAGTTTTGTGCCTTCCCTTAGCCACTAGAGCTGTGACCGTTTAGCGTGTACTCGCTACACGCTCGCAAATCTAGTAAACGTTTACTAAATACTTCATTGCGAGTAATCGTTTTTCATACATTATAGGCCTAGTGTCTTGCCGTTAAAAAATCAATATTCATGATTCAAATCACACACACATTCAGCTGACAAAATTCCAATCAATGATTTTTTACAAACTGTAAACCCGATTAGCATAATCTTTTTTAAATGTGCGAATCACAAATGCGCAATAATCACCAATGAATGGGGATATTATGCACTTTGATTTCGCCGAAAACTGAGTAATCTAACTTGTAAAATGCAGCGCGAATGTGCAGCAGTAAACAGTGAAACTAACAATAGGCCTAACGTTAGGCCATAAGGCTTTAAATCCCACGCAATCAAGGCCCGTTTCATCGACCAAAAAACACTTGAATCGTGACAATCAGTACATTTACATGTAAATATTACCTGATGAGTCAAATAAATTTTGCAAGATAGAAAAAATATTGCATAATAAATAAACAGAAAAAGGTTTTAACAAAGCTGAAATTCTGCATGCTTCGCAAAGAAGGCGGCCATTTTTTCGAGAGGACTAATATTCCAGAACTTCCTGGTGGTGGTGGCGTAGTTTTGAAATGTTTTACGGCGAGGTGTATCATAGGCCTCAGTATGCAAGATTTTCACAGAACTTTGAAAGCCGTAGTGAATAGGACAAACAAGTTATGCGATGTTGAGTTTAAATGACATTGAAAGGAAGTTATCTGTTCTTTCTAAACTGAATTTCCATGCATATTTTCCATAAAAAATGATGATTTGTACTGTAGAAGTAAACTATTTACGATTTGGAAAGCAAAACTCAGCGTCTATTTGGGCAATGCAGTCAGTACTTTTGCCATACTAGTTGCGTGATTTTTTTACTTCGCCTCGTAGTTTTGGAGCAATTTTGGTGTATTTCCGAAAATTACGGTACTAAACTCGTGTACACGATACACGCTCGCTTTTTTTGGCGTGTACACGTTTACTAAAATCCCTAAACGCTCACAGCTCTATTAGCCACGCCACTGGACAAGCCGCGAATCTGGCCAATTGATATCGGCAGATAAGCTGCTAATCTGCCTAGGAAAACCCCAAAGTAAACGAGTATTTTGTGATTTTTACCGATCTCTTTCAGATTGATCGTTTTTTTTTCAGGGGGGATTGTCTGGCGGGCCAGATTTGGCCTGCGGGCTGGGCCGCCTATTAAGAATTGCCGGTGCAGAGGGTCCACTTACCCACTTTCCATCCCCCAGTACCCATGTTCCTCCACTGCTTGCCAGTTGGAGGCAATTTTGGAATAATGTTTGAAATTGAGTATCAGATTTTTGGGCGAATGTATCACTGACATGTAGTATTGTGTTATCTTAGAATGTGACCTAGTTAGTTTGGTCTTGGAAGGGACTTCAATTGTTGCCCATAACTTTGCCCAGGAGGGATCACCTCTTCTATAAATTGTCCTACCTATTTACATCAGTTTACTATTCCCAGGATTATTTAATATTAAACTAGGGATAATTATTCATTGGACTATGAATGGATAATGAGGTCGTTGACGGGTCTCAACCTTATGTTATAAACCGATGTTAATTCTTTACAACCTTTACAAGAGAATAATGCTCATTCAGTTTGCATTTGTGGTTGGCTTGCAGCTGCATTTTGTCAAAATATATGAAGTCATTTTGTCTCAATTTAGGAAATGACACTGCAAACACAGAAAAAGATTTTTTTTTGATAACATCAAATAAAGAAACGAAAAATTAAGATTAATGTATGTGTTTTTATTCCTGTCTCTGAAAATTGTTTTTCAATCTGTTGTGGAGATTTTCATAATTTCTTATGACCATCACCTACACTAAACTGAACTAATAATCTTGAACAACTTTCAACAATAATTTTGAAAGTTTTGGTCATGTGACAAATCATGCGATATGGTTTGTTCTTCAAATGTTCCCAGACTAGGTAAATAATAATACGCATTTAAATGTATACCTTGTTGCCAATTGCTGAAGTTTATGTTTGGAAGTGCATTTACTTGTGATGATGGAGTTAATTTGCACAAAATAAAACATGATCTGGTGAAAACCACAAAGTGGCAATTGCCAGCTTGGTGTATTGGCCCCATATGATGTTGTTGCAAATCAGGGATATAATTTTCATCCATGAAGTGGCAAAGGGATTCACCAACAGGTTTGGGCAGCCTGTCCACTCAAGCTCAATGTTTTGACCAAGTTGCATACCATAACTAAAACGTTCAAGGTGAAAAAATTGTAAAGTTTCAAAATTCATGTACTTTATTTTCAAATTCTCACCTGAAGGGGTGGTCCCCTTCCCTCTTGGGAATTATGGGTATGTTCCTGATAGTAAGAGGATCAGTACACACAAACAGAAAACCATACTAGTTGAGGATGAGTGCGGTATAATGGCACAACTGGCAGCAACCCCACTGCAGTAATGTGAACTAACAAGGCTTTACATTTCATCATACACCCTTTGTGAATGGGCAATGCATTATTACTTTGTAGGACTGTTTTACAGTTTTGTTGAAAATATACATTTCCCACTATCATCTCCAACAAGTCTCTGATTTCCTCCAGTTGATAGTTTCCTCAAAGCTTGCTATAGACCCACTCTATATGGATATTTTGGTGGAGGGCCCGTTCGTTTCTTCCGAACATAGTTCATATAATCTTCGTATAGTTCAAGTTGGGAATCATCTTTATAGTCCCAGTGAATTTTCAAGTTCTTCGGTAGATCCAAAGTGCTGAGTTCGTCAAACTTAGTGGTATCCTTCACTTCTTGTTTGTAGAAATCTACGACATTACCAACTGTTTTCATCTGGTTTAACAAAAAGCTTGGTACATCATGTCTAAATTCTTGGAAGCATTTTGAGAGAAACTGAAAGGGAAGATAGAAGTGTACTTGATGAGAGGCACTATGATATGATACCTGTTTCATAAGCAATAACATCAAAATGTGACCAAGCTGTTCATAAATATCAAGTTAAATAGCGCATCTAATTCCAAAGTTTGATTATTTCTTAATATAGGCAAAATCTGTGTTGTACGAATACAAAGACAGCTAAATATTCATGTAAAACTTTTCTTTTATTATATTCAATATTGAAAATATAGATTAATAGAGCTGGATGTTAAGATTTCAAGTATTTTGTCCAATGGTTTTTAATTAGAAACAGTTGCTGTCCTTTGAAAGAAAACAACTTGCATTCAATTGCAAGTTAAGACCTGAAAAATCAGAAAAACTGCAAGATTAAATCTAAATACAAAACAATTACAAAATTTGCCTCTACTTTTCATATGCATTTAAAGGTCTATAGCATACTATGCAATGGTTTGTTCTATCTTTGCCAAGCATACTATGCAATGGTTTGTTTTATCTTTACCAAGCATACTATGCAATGGGTTTTTTCTTTCATCTTTACCAAGCATACTATGCAATGGTTTGTTTTATCTTTACCAAGCATACTATGCAATGGTTTGTTCTATCTTTACCAAACATACTATGCAATGGTTTCTTTGATCTTTACCCAGCATACTATGCATTGGTTTGTTTTATCTTTAACAAGCATACTATGCAATGGTTTGTTCTATCTTTAACAAGCATACTATGCAATGGTTTGTTTGATCTTTAACAAGCATACTATGCAATGGTTTGTTTTATCTTTACCAAGCATACTATGCAATGGTTTGTTTGATCTTTACCAAGCATACTATGCAATGGTTTGTTTGATCTTTACCAAACATACTATGCAATGGTTTGCTTTATCTTTACCAAGCATACTATGCAATGGTTTGTTTTATCTTTACCAAACATACTATGCAATGGTTTCTTTTATCTTTACCAAGTATACTATGCAACGGTTTGTTTTATCTTTACCAAGCATACTATGCAATGGTCTGTTTTATCTTTACCAAGCATACTATGCAATGGTTTGTTTTATCTTTACCAAGCATACTATGCAATGGTTTGTTTTATCTTTACCAAACATACTATGCAATGGTTTGTTTTATCTTTACCAAGCATACTATGCAATGGTTTGTTTTATCTTTACAAGCGTACTATGCAATAGTTTGTTTTATTTGTATCAAGCATACTATGCAATGGTTTGTTTTATTTTTACCAATCATACTATGCAATGGTTAATTTTATCTTTACCAAGCATACTATGCAATGGTTTGTTTTATCTTTACAAGCATACTATGCAATGGTTTGTTTTATCTTTACCAAGCATACTATGCAATGGTTTGTTTTATCTTTACCAAGCATACTATGCAATGGTTTGTTTTATTTGTATCAAGCATACTATGCAATGGTTTGTTTGATCTTTGCCAAGCATACTATGCAATGGTTTATTTTATTTTTACCAAGCATACTATGCAATGGTTTGTTTTATCTTTACCATGCATACTATGCAATGGTTTGTTTTATCTTTAACAAGCATACTATGCAATGGTTTGTTTTATCTTTACAAAGCATACTATGCAATGGCTTGTTTTATCTTTACCAAGCATACTATGCAATGGTTTGTTTTATTTGTATCAAGCATACTATGCAATGGTTTGTTTGATCTTTACCAAGCATACTATGCAATGGTTTGTTTTATCTTTACCAAGCATACTATGCAATGGTTTGTTTTATCTTTACCAAGCATACTATGCATTGGTTTGTTTCATCTTTACCAAGCATACTATGCAATGGTTTTTTTTTAAATCTTTACCAAGCATACTATGCAATGGTTTTTTTTTTATCTTTACCAAGCATACTATGCAATGGTTTGTTTTATCTTTACCAAGCATACTATGCAATGGTTTGTTTTATCTTTACCAAGCATACTATGAAATGGTTTGTTTTATCTTTACCAAGCATACTATGCAATGGTTTGTTTTATCTTTACCAAGCATACTGTGCAATGGTTTGTTTTATCTTTACCAAACATACTATGAACTGGTTTGTTTTATCTTTACCAAACATACTATGAACTGGTTTGTTTTATCTTTACCAAACATACTATGAACTGGTTTGTTTTATCTTTACCAGAATGACTATTATCTGGGTATAGCAGTCCTTAAATTTGGTTTAAACCTTCAGTGGTTCCTGAGATGGCTGACCCAAATCTATCAGCATCAGCAAATGACATCATAGAGGATTTAAATACAAGTAGAAAGCTCTTCGACGTATGTCAAGAGTCAAATTTGCCACTGTTCAGAGAACTGTTTTTTTTATGCCAAGCTAAGCTTGATCCATTCGAACCATTAGGCCTCATAGAGCCAGTGCTTATCCGCTGTTTCAATGGCGCAAGATGATGAGAATACTGTACATGATCCCCCCTGGACGCCAGTCTGCAGATTAACTCCCCAGCACTTCTGGTACTCATTTTACAGCTGAGTGGACTGAAGCAATAGACTGATATAGAATAGTGTCTTGCTCAAGAACAAAGTGCAGCCCTCACGACGGGAATCAAACTCGGTACCTTTCAATATGAGCATACTATGCAATGGTTTGTTTTATTTGTATGAAGCATACTATGCAATGGTTTGTTTTTTCTTTACAAGCATACTATGCAATGGTTTGTTTTATCTTTACCAAGCATACTATGCAATGGTTTGTTTTATCTTTACAAGCATACTATGCAATGGTTTGTTTTATCTTTACCAAGCATACTATGCAATGGTTTGTTTTATCTTTACCAAGCATACTATGCAATGGTTTGTTTTATTTTTATCAAGCATACTATGCAATGGTTTGTTTTATCTTTACCAAGCATACTATGCAATGGCATACTGGGCCACTGCACCTATAGATTTTTAAAAAGGAACCGTGAATTTTCAAACATCAGTGTTCTGGTTGAACAGTGTTCTTTTCACAAGCATGTGGCATCAATGATCAATACCTTGATTTCTGCTCAAAAAAAGTGCATGTTGTCAAACAAGAAAAATAATTTCTTCTAGAAAGAAGCTTTTCCCACCTTGCCTGCAATTGCCAACACAAATAATCATGAATACACATATGCAGGGCTGCTTGCACATGTATTACTGTACCCAGCTGGATGATACATCATGTACTGTACATGTAATACTAATAACTGACATATATTTGATCATATTAACCAATAAAGTAGTTGTAAATAAGCCCATTTTGAAGAAAGAAATTTGGCCTGTTATTGACAAAAAGTTGAAACAGTGAAATCTGATTCAGAGCTATTATTTGAGAAAGCACTGTTCCATAGCAGTGGCAAAAAAGTAAATTTCGACCCCTGTATGTCATATCACAAATTTGCCAATATAATTGAAAACTTGGCCAATTAAAATCAGGTTGCTGTAAAGAAATCAAACAGCTACAAAATAACTAATTTGAAACTTGTCTATTTCTATTTTTTGAGAATCTTATAAATAGTTAAGGAATGTTTCTCCTTGATATCCATGATCTTTGCACATAAACTAATGGTACCCCCTTCATACCTGTGCATATTCTTTTACTTATTTGACATCCATAAAGGTTTATTGATCTCATTTTGATATACAATGATGAGACTCCTGGTATGGCTTAATCTGGTTTTTATTTTAAAGTTTCTACCATGGGCAGAACTACTAGTAAGAGATATATCAGCCCCAAAATCACACTTTTCAGGTAAATTTTAAACAATTTTCCTTCAGGACACAAAATCACATCCTTTTCAACACTCAGACACCACAACTTAAAAAACACTTAGGTTTTGCCACCCAGCCTCCTCCCCTTCCTCATCAACTATTCTTCTTAGTTATGTTGCCTACATTTCATTCTATACTCACTTCAAATTTAACTGTATTATCTTCAAGAGATGTCTGTTGCCACGTTGAACTTTCTGTAATCCTGCAGACCTCCTGTGTGATTGCCAATATCTGATCTTCTAGATCCTCTGGTGGGCAATAGACCTTTTTTCTTGTGGCAGGTCTGTAGAAGCAAAAAACGGGAAATCCTCACCAGTAAAAATTCATATAAAATAACACCTCATAATTTTGAGCATAATAAGTACTGATACCTTGTACAAAGAAAATACCATTGGTTGGAAGTTACTTGAACCAGAAGAGGAGTAAATAGCACAAAGATGATGGTAATTTGGGCATAGTCATGTTTCGGATCTGTTCAGAATTAAGCCTTCCTTGTCTGGTGGGGAGCAAGGGAGTTGGGCATGGTGGTTAAAGACTTATTGCATATCCCCCAGGGTTTGAGATTTGTCTTGGATTGCCGAGACAGTCAATGTCATTGCTAACTACTTTGACAATGATTTTAGCATATAAAGTGCTGCATAACAGATGTTTATCATCAATACAATCTGCTTTGCATAATTATTCATTTGTAAAAGTTTGGTTTATTGTCCGCATATCTATAGACAAACTATTTAGAGTTTTCTCCAAATTTACTGTGAACAGAGTATAGACCATGTCTTGTAATCACATTTTCAATGAGTTGATTTTTTTCTTCCTTGCCTGATATCACCACGTTTTAAATGACTTACTTTTCAATAAAGGTTTGCTTTGGTGCCTCCTGCAGTATATCCATGTACTGGGGCTCAACCTCGACTGATTCTTCTAGTTCGTCGATATCAGAACTTGGACCACTTCCATAGAGAAATTTCTTAACCCAAGACCTCTCTGCAGCATTTATATCCTCATATTTATGCTGTGACGATGTAGAGAGCTGTAATAGAATTAAATCGCAATATAAGATGAGAATGAAAAGAAAAAAACTTGAGACTCTCAGTACCTAACAATCAAAGTTCAGATGTAATTCTTTTTTTATTAGCAACATCAGATTTCATCCAGTTATCATTTACAGAGCAAATCTGGAAAAAACTAATTCTTTATTAGTTATTCATTATTTAGTAATCTCAATAATTTTGATAGAGGTTGCAAACAAACTTGTTTTTTGGTGAGCATGTGAAGCATAATGAGAACTTATGTAATGGCGATTTCGTCCGTCTGGCCATCCACAGTTTTGCCTGAGATTTCCTCAGAAATGTTACAAGTTTTCTGAAAATTCCTCAGAAAATGTTCAAGTTTCTTCAGAGTTCCTCAGAAAAAGTTAAAGTTTCTTCAGCTATCTTCATAGAAGGCTGGAATTTCCATACTAATTGTAATACGATTAGTTTCTTAAAAAGTCTTAAAAATATTTTATATTTCCTTCGAAGATAACTGTAAGATGATACAATTTCCCAAATTTCTTCAAAGATTCTCAAGTGTCTCTCATAACACTGGAGATTTAAAACCCTTAAACTTCTTCAAATATTTGTACACCAACGGCTGTATCAGGCATGATTATTAAACTCCACCTTTATTATTGTTTTTAGTCGCATAAAGTTGCTACAGTGTATGAACTGACAAGACTTTTTTTACTTAGTATGCTCAGTTATGGAGTGTGACAGGATGTGACTACATATGGACATAGGGAGAAATGCCATGTGGGACATGGATGGGGGCCATAGAATATATACTATACCATGTGGTATGCACCAAGTGCTATATCAGGCATAATTATTTGACTCAGCCTTTTTTTCTTATTCAACAAGTCATTTGCATATAAGTTATTATAACTGATAGACTTTCATATATAGTGTGCTCAATCAGGAACAGTGATAGCTAGGATGGGACTTCTTATGAAGTCTATGGGATGTCATATGGGACATGGGGTGGGATTCCATGTGAGACATGGGGTGGGATGCCATGTGGAACAGGGTGGGATGCCATGTGGGATAGGGAGTGGGATGCCACATGGGACATTGGGTGAGATGCCATATGGGACATGGGGTGGGATGCCAAGTGGGACATGGGGTGGGATGCCATGTGGGACTCGGGGTGGGATGCCATGTGGGACATGGGGTGGGATGGGACATGGGGTGAGATGCCATGTGGGACATGGGGTGGGATGCCATGTGGGACATGGGGTGGGATGCCATGTGGGACATGGGGTGGGATGCCATGTGGGACATGGGGTGGGATGCCATGTGGGACATGGGGTGGGATGCCATGTGGGACATGGGGTGGGATGCCATGTGGGACATGGGGTGGGATGCCATGTGGGACATGGGGTGGGATGCCATGTGGGACATGGGGTGGGATGCCATGTGGGACATGGGGTAGGATGCCATGTGGTACTTAGTGTGAGATGCCATTTTTATAATTGGCCGGGTCATATGATATGGGTGTCAATTTGCATGGGCATACGAACCATGACAGTATTTGCCGTTCTAGTTTAATTCATGATACACTGTACTCTGTAGGTCTAACAACGTTACGTTAGTACATAAGAAGTATAACCTAAGGTCTACTGGCAAGAAAAGTTTTTTACTTATTTTATGGACAGAAATTACATATTTTTGAAAATATAATACTATAAGGATTATCATTATACAAATTGCACTAATAATTACAAAAAAATGTGCCTTAAACTTTTTGTTTGCACAAACTACGGTAGTAACGTAGAGATTAGGCTTCCTAATAATAATGTGTATGTTAAGAAAATAAAACTTTATTCTAAAAAATAGCAAAAAAATCAAATTCATGTTCATACCTATCAAGAAAAGCATTTAAGTCTACAAGACATATTATGCATCATTTTAAAGCCTAAAATGTTGTCTTTTTAAGTAAGTAGTTTTAAACTTTTTTAACAACGTTCATTGAGCGCATAGTGATAGCATCACAGGCCATACACATCAAAATAAGTGACACAGGGCACTTTAACACTATATAGCAGGTCCCTGCACTGAACAACCCCCGAGTGACAAGCAGCACACGCAACCAGAATCTCAAAATATGTTCTTGAATGTAGCGAAAAAGAACTGAAAGAAATATACAAAATATTATCTTATTTTCCCTTAACTCTTACTCTACCACGCGGCAATATCATCGCCGTTTTGAGTGCCCATCTTTGACCCCGCCTCCCGAGCACATTTAAAAAAAGTGCTGGTAGAGTAAGGATTAATCAACCCGCGACAAATGCGCCAACTCGAAAATATAGGCAGCATGGTCCCGGTGGGCGACCCAGCGGGTCCTGGAAGAAGAGCGGGCCCGACTCTGCTGCCTGGAAGACAGAGGACCCTTCAATAATCACTCCTTGATTAACCCTTACTCTACCACGCGGCGATATTATCGCCATTTTGGGTGCCCCATCTTTGACCCCGCCTCCCGAGCACATTTTCAAAAAAGTACTGGTAGAGTAAGGGTTAAAGGTAAGTATTTTAACCCTTACTCTCCCAAGGTTCCAAAAATAGAATAAACTATTTCTGAAATTTTTGGAAAGAGGATTTTTTCAGCACTTTCTGTTCCATTTGTACCAAAACAAGTTCGACTTTTATGAAAGCTAACATGTTGAACTTTCCAAAAATGTGCATATTTCCGAACTCAAATATGCAAATTAGGTCATTGAATTAGCATATTAGGTCTCCAAACATTCTATCTTTATGACACGCTTGTACCTTGTGGCTAAATAGCAAAAAAATATGGATAGAATTTCTGAATCGTCCTTGGAAAGACCTTTCATTTGATACTATTCATGGATTTTTAGGAATCAGAAGAAAAAAAATGACGCAAATATGAAAAATTGGGTACATTTTGACCTAAAAATTATCCCCCGATTCTGTGAATAATCTATCTAATGGCACTAAATTTTCCAAAAAAATGCATTTTCCCCTTCTATAATGTCCAAAACTAATAGAATGCAGAAAAACAAGATGTTTACATCATCATTTGCAAAAAATTAAATAAGAAATTATGCAAATGATATGCAAATTAGGTCATTTACCTCATTTATTATGCACGAAAGTGTTTTTTGTTTATTTCTGACCCAATTTCAGCCATTACAAGCTTCACAGCTACTTTTATGTTGATAGACTATGCTGATTATCTATTGGACACTTACTTCTGTTCATTCCACATGAAATTCATAAGAAATGTTTGCCGAAAAGGTCCAAATTTGTAAAGTCTTCTGCTATACCTTGTTGCTGCAAATAGAATAAAAAAAAAAAAAAAAAAATGCAACTATATTCATTCAACTTACTTTAGTTTGGTCTTCCCATAACCAGTTACCCAAGACCTCGTGTCGATCCCGGTCACTCTCCACCAGTACTTCCCACAGATGATAGTCTTTATCGGCTGCAGGGATGACCTTCGACCGTTGTATCTCCTGCAGCCGAGCGTTCCGCTCTTCCTCCCTGGTTTTGAAGGCAGCTTTTTCCGCTGCAGTTGGATTTTCTTTGAGTGGTGATGGTGGCGAGACTGCAGCGGAAGGCCTGGAAGAGGGGCCTGGGCTCATCTTCAACTGTCTGTCCCTCTTCCGCTTGGGTTGGGGAGTAGCGGGCGGCTCGTCCTCTTCAAGCATCGCATAACATGTTATCGCATAACATGTTATTGTGGTTTCTAGTAGTGGGCGGCTCGTCCTCTTTAAGCATCGCATAACATGTTATCGCATAACATGTTATTGTGGTTTCTTAACCTGCCCCACAATTTTGTGGTAACCGTGGGGACAGACTTTTACAGCCGGAAGCCCAGGGGTACATACAGGGGTCCAAAATGTTTGTTTTATCGATCTAGTCATCACCACAACAGTGGCATAGCCAGCGGGAGAGGAAAAGGATCATGGTCCTAAAAAATGGGGCATAAAAATAATGTACCGGTACTAGGTTTATATACAAGCATTTTCTTCTAAATGGGCCTGGGGCACCCCCAACATGTGTATTTTGCCCTAACATGGAACCCCTACTCCACTTTCCCCCATAAAATTGGGATTTCGGCCCCTGAAATAATGGAACTTGGATTTTGTGATATTGGGAATACACATATTTCAGTAGGCCTAAATTTACAATTTTGCCATTGGGAAATACATATATTTCAGTCCATTTAGAAATGTTATTATTGGGGTTCAGCTTTCATTTGTTTCATCCGGGCTATTATAGAAAGGACCTAAATCCTTTTTTTTATATGTGATTTTAGTGTCCCTTTTACTTGTTTATCGTAACAAGCAAAAAATCCCCGCTAATTTATCATTAGAATTCTATAAGCCTTATTTTATTACTACACGTTTACAATGTAGTACTTTCGCTATTTTTGGAAGAAAACACTCACCAACTCCGTAATTTGGAACAGATCACTATCCATCTCAGCAGGCTCTATATTCTCCTCTTCCTTAATCTGGTCGAGTTCTGGTAATCTTCTTCATCAGAAGTACCTTCCGACCCCTCTGAGTCATCATTATTCTGAAGAAAACATAGGAGTCGGAAGGCACGTTCGACGTTGTAACTTGTATTTCGCCATTTTGTGATGTCGAATGTGCGAAGAAAAAAAAAAAAAAAAGACGCGCAAATTGAAGTCATCATCAGAGACCTTTTAGGCATGTAGAGGGGTGCATCTGTTATTGTAATAGTTCGTCTGAACGATCTATTTCTCCTCTACCCGTAGAGATTTTAAAAATTCCAATACAATATTTGGGCCATTTTTTATATTTTTTCATCAAAAAGGTCAAAAATGGCCCAAAATTACAAATTTTGGCATATTTTCTCAACAAAACACAAACATTGACCAAGTACAAGTAAAAATCGTGTAGCAACCAACAATTCAAACTATCTTTATACTTTACCTGAAAAAAAAAAAATAGAAAAAATATTCACGTATGACATTCGTCTTTCAAAAAAAAAAAAAAAATGCCGTTTTTTTAAAAATGCACTTTTTTGTAACGATTTTACTCAAAAAATTTCAATCTAACCCCCCAACAAAATAACCATATTATGAAAGATCTATTCAATCTGGTTTGAATGAACTTATTTGCAGCTCTATAGGATTTTAGGAAGGTACTCAAAAACATTTTTGGAAAATGGATCGTAACTGTCACGGTGACGCTGGGAGAGTAAGGGTTAAGGAAAGATTGTATATTCTATTAGTATTTTAGATTCAATTTTTTTTCTTTTATCAATCCATCAGACATTTTGTTCGTAAGAAATAGAGGGCATATCAATACGGAAGCGAAGTCTTGCATTGTGTCTTTTGAAATTCGGTGACATCACGAACCTTAATAATAATTTCCAACATATGGGCTCACCAGAAATAAAAATCCATAGGGACACTATCGGTCAATAAGAGATAACACAATTTTTTTGTGATTTCGACAAAAATTGCACAAACTTCCGAGTAAAAACTTCCAGAAATCTAATTATCTGATTTGTCATGATATTTCAGCAAAAGAACAAAATTCCACACTCCGTAATGGTTGAAAACGAGGTATTTTTGCGGAAAAAAAATTGGGCCTTCACATTACGCAATGAAAGTACCTACTCCGCAAAAATGCCAATTTTTGACAATGTCAATGTCATTTTCGGACACAAACACCTCGTTTTCAGAAGGCTTGGGCGATTATACTGGTACTCAGATAAGAACCCGTACCGAAATACCAGCTCTCGCGAATAACAGAAGTCAAAAAGTTTGTTACTACTACCAGTACCATTGGCAACTCTAAAATATAAATACTATTAACCCAAATCATGCGTTTTCAATACCTAATTCATGTAAATCACATTCACATTATCACATATTTACCTCACAAGAAGCTTGTAGTTAATCCATTTATCAAAACACCACTGATAAAAACCCTTTGTAAATATTCCCAAAGCTGCAAACAATCTCACACACACATAATCAAATTAATTGACTATTCATACAGAAGTTACATTCCATTCTTTACTCTGTAGGCCTAGGTGTTGTACCAAAGTCAAATGATTAACACACACAATTATCAATTAAAACAGATCACAAATAAATGTCATAAAATATGCGCTCTATTTAGGCATTTTTTTTTTAAAGGCCCAGAAATATAAAAAAAACGTACCTCACTCATACTCAACAAGTCTGAATTTCCTATTAAGTGCGGATATAAAACCAGTAATCTATATATACAGTACAGTAAAATAATCACACATCGTGAGTTCAACGTTAGTTCATGAATGACCAAGTTATAACTAATGTGTGTGCTGCTAAATACTGAAATTTACTAGAATTTTGTTGGAATAAGTTGTTTTTAGTTTAAAATATTAAGAAAAGAAGACAAAAAACATGATTTTTTAACACTCACTTAATTTTTCTTAAAAAAACCCCCCCCGGAAAAGATAGGTTTTTCTCAACAGTTTGTATCGATCCTGATAGAGGAGGTAGGCCTAATAATAAATAGTTCCCTCCCCGATACATCCCGCCTGCAATCATTTATACCGTTATCAGTGTATTAGGCCTAGTATGTATCTATAAATAATGTTACATGTTATTGTGATACTAGTACGGCGAATATAGTGATAGTATTTTGACCCTTTTACACACGTAAGAAAAACCGGTACTATTAATAGTACTGCCTTAATGAAAGTACTGGTACCAAATCTTTGTGGTACCGCCCAAGCCTAGTTTTCAGTCATTCTGGGGTGCGGGATCTTTTTTATTTTGCTGAAATATCATGACAAATCGAACAATAATTACATTTCTGGGAGTTTTCAGTTGAGGTATGAGCAATTTGGGTCAAAATCACGAAAAATTGTGTTTTCTCCTATTTGGTCAACCTCACTTTTCTTATATAGAATTACTATTCATCTTCCAAAATAGACTGAATTTTCAACATTTAAATCAACGATTTTTGCAAATTTACAAGAGAAACTGGATTTTCCTGTGGCGGAATGCTAGTGTCATCCGTAGCCTAACATAGTAATATCCATTGTAGAAAGCTACTGTTACTGTCTGCCATACTGTTTGTACAGTGAAGTTGAACCAAATCAAATTCGACCGATCTGATTTTTCTTTGTGCGTTTTCTTCACGAATTTTGACTTTTACTGTTCCAAAATACAATCACTTGATAGACAAATACTAACCTCTAAGAAAAACTAACAATTTTCTTATTGAAATTTTGTTCCCATCTTTATTTTTTGATTCTTCTGCTTTTTGATATGATTATATCCTAACACAGTAAAGTCTCATAGAAAACCTAATCTTTCCAATAAAAATTCTTCTTATTTTTTTCTTCAGATACAACATGTCTCTTTCTCCCTCATATTTCTAACGAACTATCACAAACATATTTTTTGATGCTTTCACATATTTGTTTATACTTTTTTCTTAAAACCACAAAACTAATGACCGAAAACCAACATACTTAAAAAAAAAAAATTAAATGTACCTTTCACTTAAATTGTTTCTTTTTCTTTTCAATTGCACTGAAATTCTTCACTCTGATATTTTTCATTATGATTTCTTAATATTTAATTTTTGTTTTCCATGTCAAGAAAGTCATCAGTGCCATGACCGCCTTTACCCATCACCCCATGATCAGATGAATCATGCATAGCTGACGGATGCTTCTTTCACAGCTGCAAAATATAGTTACTGGCAGGAAAACCTTGTCCGAGACCAAGATATTGAACAACCATCACATTTTAAAGAAAACTTATTATGAAATGATTGATACTATACTATTCTATAGCCTTTCCAAAATTGACAAGAACAATACAAATTATTCAGTATGAATTAAAATGATTTTTTAATTCCGTCTGCAAATTCATGAGATAAAATATATTGCAGATTTGAAGTGTACTGCAAATTCAGATTTACAGTAATGATTTATGTGACAGATGAATTATATTGCATATGCTGTGTGGTGTTTATTTGATTTTAAAATATTTCTTTTAGTCAAAATAATGAAAAGGACTCTCCAATTAGGGGCGTATCCAGGAAAATAAACAAGTACCTGATGTGCGACTTTCAGCTTTAAATCATATGGTTACAGAAATGAATTGTTAAAGATATATAACATCATCTATTGACAATTTTAAGAAGTTTGTATAGGTTCCCAAAATCTGTTAAAATAAAGTTTTTAACTTTTTATATTTCCTTTTAACAATTTAATCGCAATTATTCTATTATTGACTTCTCGGGGTCACCAGAAGCATCCACTGGATCAACACCTGCAATAATTAAGAATGAATACAAAGTTTAAATTAGCCAACACTTATATATAAGAAGAATTCTACAGCCATGCAGTTTTTTATCACTGAACTTCTTTATCTTATTCCCTCAATATGCCATCAATAGTATATGAACCAACATGACCACTTTGAACCTCCCAAGATTTCACAGTAAAGATGCCCACTAATAGAAGTAATACATGATTATCCATACTCAACTAAAAAAACCTAAAATGGCATTCAAAGCTATCTTAAAGTACTGTATCAAGGAAATTTCCTTTTTTTCAATTTTAATTGTTCAAAAAAGCTTTCCTTCACCATCTTAAAAGTATACAATGTTCTAGACAGCAGAAGTGGAGTTACCCCATTTACAATTTGACAGTGTCACATAAATCTATAGGCCTAATTAGTCCATAACAATCTTGTCGAGCCTAAACCAAATAAATCACTATCTGTATTCTTTCCTTCGATGCTGGACATTTCTCGAAGTCTTACCCCAAAATGATCAACTCTTGATTAAAGCATTTGTCAGTTTTCTTTTTAAAAAATGCCTCCTGTCTTTGTTAGTTATGCATTGATGAGTTACAAAAGTTTCTTAGATCCTCCCAATCACCAACAGCTGTTTTGTTTACGTTTTGAAATGTGTAGTGTCTGTGTAGTGTTCTTGGCAAAAATCCAATTATGTCATTGCTCATTAGCATATTGAGCAGTGCTATTTGCATGATGAATATGTAATTCCTATATCCGGAAGATCACATGGGCACTGTTTTCAGAAATTTTCACAATTTTAGAGGGCCTATAAGGCGCTGAGGTATATGTCAAAATAATTTCATTTGAACGTTAAAATAGACAAATTTTACCCATCAGCGACTATTTATACCATATTGTGCCTATTAGATGAGCAACATGGTAAAAGAAAATACAAACATTTTTTCACTAAAACGTTACTCTCTCCTAACAAAATGGTACAGGAATTTTTTAACTTTTGTTTGGTTTATAAATGAGGGAGTGTGGCCTTTTCAGCGCCAAAAGTACAAGAGAAACAAGGAGGCATGGAGAACCCGGAAATGTGACCAAATAGAATTTTCCATCATTAGTGTGTAAAAACGGTTGGGAAACGCTTCAGTGACCCAAAAAACTTGAAGGATTAAGGAGCATTCTGATGAAATATTTTATAGCAAACTTTATCGCTTTCGCGAGAAAACTGCAGGTCATGCACAACAAGCGTGTGTCATGCCTAATTCTATGTACTGTATGCACGATACATATATTTCAAACTTTCAAAATGATCTTTTCTACAATATTTTCTCCACATTTGCAACAATTTCCTGCAAAATTACCAAAGTAAACATAAAGATTTAGGCCCCTAAAAGGTGACTGATTTCACATTGGCTGTAATTGTAAAATGCTTTTGTCTTCACCGACAAACTGCTTGTTCAGATTTACACATGCACTTGTGATGTCATCCTAAATACTCGAATTGACCAAAACGATAGTGTCCTTAATAGATTTTTATTTCGAGTGAGCCCTATATGTACCATTAATTTTCACTGACTGACTGAGGCCACACAAAGTATTCATAAAAGATATCCCATTGACTGTAGTGTAATGATAAAGTTTACCCTCCCAACTTGGAAAAACCGTACTAAGGCCGTACACGGTTATGTCAACTCCCACCAAGAAAATTGCGCATGCATATTGACGTCAGACCGAACAGAATGAAAATTAATAAACTTGGGAAAGCATATTTACTTCACTAAACTCATTTTCTAGAATTTTTTCAACTTTCAAACTCAAAATCTGTTTAAACTTTGGGTTAATTAGACTTAGTGAAAAGTTTGTTTTCTCCACGCCAACGTTTTACGCCAGAATCTTTGACAACCTAGCTAATACTAGAGCCAATTTTGCTCCATAACATAGCCTAGGCCTACATACTTTTTCCAGACTGGATTAGACATACTGTGGGAGGCCTAATGTTATGTTCCTTCATTAGCTTAATATGTTAGGCTTGTAAGAAATATAAACGCTTACAGTCTGCCTCTGAGCTCTAAAACAAATAGGAACAACATCACGTCTCAAGATACATAGTTTCGTTGGTCTGCAAATATGTGCCACAGCTCTCCTTACTGCCATTCTGAGAAACTACGGAAATTTTCTTGCTCTGTTAGAGTATGACAGTGTCTATGTCTTTAACTTTGGAAGAAAAAAGTTTTGATTCGACTAATTGGAAAACAGTGGTAGCACAAAAGTAACTCCTGTGATAATTGAAACCTTGCCCATCCTAAATAAAACGGTAGCATATTCGTCCTTTGCGGTCTGATGAAATTTTGCCAATTGTGGGAGCGAGGGTGGGTAATCTTCGATGCGCAGTGGAGTACCCAAGACAAAATGTCAGGGGGGCCAAGTCAAACCAAAACCGCAAGATGTGCATGATGTGTTTTATGAACAGTTTTGTCATAATTATTGATGTACTTATCTCAAATTGAGACAAGTGTGCAGAATCTTATAATCGAGGAGCAGAGAAAAGGGTAACCCCTGAATAGTTTTTTTACGATTGGGAAATCATCAACAAAAAATCAAAGAAATTTTTGGTAAAATCATTGGAAATTTGGATAACATTTGACAACATTTCCCAATAATTGATGTTTTTTCGAAAATCGAAGAAAAAGTGCACACAAAATGAAAGAAATTCAGTTTCCAAAAATTAAAAGAGATATATCACAAAAAAGTAGAGGAATTTACCAAAAATTGAAGAAAAATTGTTCCAAACTGTAGGAAATTTCTAAAAATTGCACGAGAATAAAAGGAAATTTCCTAACATTGAATGAAATTTTCTGAAAATTGAAGAAACTTGACCGAAAATTGAAGAAAAATTACCCCAAATGAAGAAAATGTAAGAAAATGTAGAAAAATTTAAGAAAATTTACCAAAAATCGAAGAAAAATTGTTCCAAAATGAAGAAAATTTCTCAAACATTGAAGGAAATTTACCCCCCAAAAAACCGGATTAAAAATGCTCCAAAATCGAAAAGAAATTTTCCGACAATTAAAAGAATTTCACAAAAACTGAATGAAAATTGCCGCATAATGTTAGAAATTTGTACGTGAATTAAGGAAATTGCCCAAAATTGGAAGACATTTCACAAATACTAACGGAATTTTACCGAAAATTGAAGTAAATTTAACAGAAATCGGAGAAAAAATTAATGAAGGCAATTTATCATTTTTTTATTTTTTTTTACTGAAAATCGAAGAAAAATATTATGACAATGATGGAAATTTCACAAAGATTGGAAGGGATTGACAAAAATTGATTGATAATTGAACTGTTGAAGAAATTTACATAAACTGTGACTATTATAGTATTAAAGAATTATCCCATGGTAAATAAAGTATCATCAAAAAAATCTCATCGCCCCCTTGACCCCGCTCCTGCAATTTCTAAATTAAAATCTTGATGAGGAATTGACCTATGATGAAGTTTAATTGCTGGTCAGAAAGTCCATTAATTCGAAATGCTATCAGCTATTCTGGGTTGTGGGAAAAGATTAAACACAGGCCTGCAATTTTGCTATAAGAAAACGGCTTAAAATGGCTTCAAATTATACAAATTTTTTAATTACGTTTCTATGACAAATGCATTTTCGACAGTTCAATTGATGCAAAGAAGTTTTTAATATTTTAAAGTTAAAAGCCCCGGAAGCTCTAAACATTCTATAAATTTGATGGCCCAAAAGCATTTAAACATAAGAAAAAGAAAAAAAAAAAAAGATTAAATGAGGGCACATGGATTTCAACAGTCTGACAGTTCAGTTGATGAAAAGATTTGTATATAATCAAAATCAATCAAGGGCGAAGCCCTGGTAGAAATCCAAGAAAAGAAGCCCCCAAAATTCTGAAGATTCCTTCATTTTAATACCCGCAATGGCTTAAAACAATACACAAATTTTAATAAAGTATATATCAGGACACACATTTTCAAAAGTTCAATTGCAGGTGAATTTTTTTTTTTTAAATTTAAGTTAAGATTAATTCGCAGGGCTATAAGAGCTAAACACTGGTAGCAGGTCCGTAACCGGAGGGGGAAGGAGGAGAGGGGAATGGAGGGGGGGGGGGTCGCTAGAGAAAACGAGCCCCCTCTAGTTGAGAAAGTGCCCTTTTAAATTCTAAAAGAATAATAAGCACCTGGAATTTAAAGAGAGAGTTGAACACACAATTACAATGACGGGGTTGTCGCCTGCGTATTCGGTTATGATAGTACAAATGCTATCACGAAACGCTTAATACGACCCGGACGAGAACACAGGTACGACGTACGGACAGACATAACATCGACAACCAAGTCAATGTCCACGGCCTTTGATAACCAGTTGTGGTGCACTGGCGTGTCTACCCACCCCAGGATTGAACCCGGGGCCTCGTGGTCTGTAGACAGGTATGATAACCGCTACACCACAGGAGGTAGATAACCTGGAATTTAATAGAATTGTTGCTCTTTTATACGAAAAACGAACCCATTTTTGTTGAGAAAGTGTCCTTTTGAAATCCAAAAGAATAATAAGCACCTGGAATTTTAAAGCCTTTTGACTGTACTTTTTTTTGTTTTCTTGTTTTTTTTTTTTGAGTACTAAAAAAGATATTTGATCTATAATTCCAGGGCAAACGGTCGAAAATAGGCTGTATCGAGAGGTATTCACCTGGGAGAGGGGAGAAACTGCCCTTGATGAGATTTCACCATCCTTGGTTGGGAGGTAAAATTTTATGTTAAGTATAAACATAAAATTGAAAAAATGAATGTAAAATTATTGAAAATTTTGGCAAAATTATTCACGAGTTTGGTAAAAATATTAGAAATGTTCGTAAAATTATTGGAAATTCTTGTAAAATCTAGCAACATTTCGTAAAATTTTGTAACATTTTTGTAATCTGGCGAATTTTGGTAAAATGATTGGAAAATTTTGGTAAAAGTATTTCATAATTTGATTTTCTAACATTTTTTAGATTTCTAAGTTAATAGAAATTTTCATAAAATTATTGGAAATTTTGGTAAAATCTGGCAACATTTCCCGAAATTAAAGAAGTTTCCCGAAATTTAGAGAAAATTTCCTCAACATTGCAAATAATATCACAGAAATCAGAGATTTTGGCATGTGTTATTTGTATCGAAATTATCCATTAAGTTGGACCGAAACTACCAGTTTGAATCCAAAATCTTCAATTTTTCACTACAAGTGATTTGGGAATAAAATTGACAATCAAGGGCCAAAAAACTTCTCCAGTGTAAGTCAAAAATCTACAACTTATCCCCCAGACCCCACGCCCTAGGAAGGTAAACATCATAGATGTGTTTTTAAGCCCCCGAAATATAAAAGCTGGAAACACCCATGCCATTGGTAATACCGACCACACCCCTTCAAAACTTACTAATAATATTTCAAACAGAAACAAAAATCTACATATGTAAACATGATTATATCGCTTCGAATACATGCTTGCTAGTAAACGGAGGGTGTTAACGCGATGATTAATTATACGTGGGTTGTTGTACACAGTATAGCCTCCCATTTACAACGTACGTACGTACTGTCACACTGTGCGCTGAACATGTAACGTTAGCCTACGTGACTATACTGCTGTACTTTTACACTCTGTTGCTCAAATAAGCAGACAGAAATAAGAAGTCTACAGAAGCTAGCATACAATTGATGAAAGAATTGATTGAAATGTATAGTAGATTAGGTTTTTCCTGACATGAGTAGAATCTTCGTTTGATCCCCGAAAACCATGCAAATCTGGACAGGTAGGTTTTCAGACTTGTTCCACGTAAAATTTTAAATGACCATAGGCCTAAGCCAAAACAGTAAGGCCTAGGCCCCTAGTACTAGTAGCTAAATAGGCCTATCCTAGTTTCCTACACCACAACTTACTACTCAGTGTAGGTCTCAAGCCACTCAATACAAAGTTCATTGAACTTATGAAGTTATAGTCTAGAGTGAACTGTACATCCTAACTTAAGTTAATTGTGTCGATCATATTTGTAAATTAGGCCTAATGTTAGGCTACATTCGGTTGTTTCCACCATAAAAATTCTGTCCTTCTGCTATGGCAGAAACGCATGCGGAAACAGCCGTTTTTGGTGTATGAAGTTTGTAAATTGTATGTTTGTTAAAAGAACAACATAGATTAGGCCTAACGTTAGTTATATTTTCATTTAGGCCTAAGTGAAAAAAATATATCTCCCATAGATAAGTACAAGGAAAAAGAAATATATCTTGATAGTTTGTCTTTGTATTTACTGTACCAAACAGATATGTTAGACATTTTTAGAAATATTTTAGGGCCCGCTAATGCGTCACTGTTGGACAGAGTGGCAGCTTGGGTTACTGCAGCTGGAGACCACCTAGTGAGCCACCATCTCAAAACAATGCTATATTATTACAATTGCAATATTATATTATTCACCTTGAACGCCACCCTCTCCTTAAGAATATTCTTCCCTTATAGAGACTGGCTGATAGGATAAAAGGTTTCAGCGACCCATAAAGATCCTTTCTTGGAGCTTGCCTTTGAAAACATTCACTGATGATGCTTTACAACCTCTTCAGGAAATTTTGCAAATTTTGTTCTGATTTTCATTGAATTTCCTGTAGTTGCTGTTTCATTCCTATTTTGACGATGTCATCAACATCAATAGCTATCTTATCATTCATAATATTATAGAATGCTTACAAGTCCTGTCTGATATGCCTTTGTTCCAAGGTCATAAAATTAAGTTTTTTGTATGCTAATCTTTCTTCATACATTTTGTTCTTCATCTCCGGAATCAAGTTAGCCAATCTTCTTTGTACCCCATCCAACAAATTAATGTCCTTTCTCAAATATGGTCTCCATACCTGTATCGCATAATCCAAATGCGGTCTCTTCAATGATTTGTACAAACTTAATATAACCTTACTGTCAAAGTTGACAAAATTGCGCTTGATGATGCCAGTTGTCCTATTTGCTTTCTTGACTGATTCTGCACATTGTTTAATAAATTTTATGGATGTACTCACATGTAAAAAAAAAAAATGGGATCAATCAGCCAATGAAGTACAGTTATACTGAAAGCATCAAATCATCCAGACAACATCTTTTTGCAGAATTAGATTCAGAAAAAGAGCTGGTACAAGAGGAACTGAGGGGCCTTCTACCAGAAAAAGATCTGTTAGAATCTGTAAGAATATACACCCGAGTCTTTCTCTTCCTCCTTTGTTTGCAACATTTGACCATCCATAAAATATTCATACTTTAGGTTGTTAAATCCAAAGTGGAGAATTGAATACTTGTCCACATTAAACTTCATCTGGCACTTTTGAGTCCAGTTATTAGGCTTGTCCAAGTCTTTTTGCAAATCTCCTTATCTTCCTCACTCTGTATGGGTCAAATAATCTTTGTATTATCTGCAAACTTACTTGCTGTTGATTCTAACTCTAGATCCATATTGTTCATATGCATTGTACAGCAAATTGGACCTACGGTAACACTGACCCTTAAACCACCGAGCTTGTAACTTCCCTCCACCCTGATATCTGTTCCTTTCAATACAACTCTCTTGTTTCCTATGCTTTAGCCATTCTTGTATCCATTTTATTATCCACCCATCTATTCCATGCACTTTGAGTTTGTCTATCAGTCTTCCATGGGGTACTGTATTAAATGCTTTAGTAGATCTAAGTAAGCCATGTCCACCGGTATTTGTCAATATGCTCAGTGAGCTCATTCCAATATAACAGTAAATTCGAAACACATGGCGTTGCTTTCCTAAATCCATGTTGTGTATTACTGATCAAATGAATATTTTTTATGATTAAAATCTACTATGACATCTCTCGATACGCTTTCCACGTATCTTTCCAGGCACCGATGACATCTCTCGATACGCTTTCCACGTATCTTTCCAGGCACCGATGTTAAATTGACTAGTAGTCAAATTAAATTGGTCAGTAGGTCAGTATTTCGATACTTTTAAATGTGGTCCTTTTTATACAAAAGTGTTATATTTGCACAATTCCATTCCTTGGGAATTCCTGTTCTTTTTAGGGATTTCTGGAATATAATTGTAAGAGGTTTACCTACCTCTTCCGCTAAGGCTTTAATATAATCTGCTTTAATCTGCCTTGCGCGGGCAGCTCCCGGGCTTCTCCTCACCTCCATCCACCTCCCATTTCGCCCTGTTTCTCCAATTTGTATCCTCTGTTCTTGGGGTACCTGCTACCCCCTTTTTCATCCCCCTTCTTATTTTTTGTTGTCTTCTATAACTCATTTTTTACCATCAACTTCCCTTTTGTTTCCATCATCATGGAGACATCAGACCTCAGCCTCTCCCCTCAAATTTCAGTACCCACCCAGAAACGCTTCAAACGACCTTCCTCTTCCCCAGCCTCTTTTTTCTCCCCACCCCACCTCTCCCCTCGCAACTCTCCACCACCCCAACCCTCTCCACAATTGCCAAAGTTAATCATAATCTCTCCCACCTCCGGTGATCCAGGTCTCAAAAACCTCACCCCTTTTGCCCTCGCCAAAGCCCTGCAGGGTCTCATTGGCACCTGACCATATGAAATGGCCAAAGTCCAGAGACCTTGTCAAATGCTCAACCTCCACCCAATCTAAACTCCTCCTTGCCTCCACCACCCTTGCAAACACCGGTATCAACATCACCCCCACCTCGCACCGCCACCTCAACTCCTCCAGGGAGGGTCATCAAGTTCCCCAATCTTCAGGGAATCTCCTGGAGGAAGTCAAGACTGAACTGAAGTCACAGGGCGTCACTGACATCTGCCAAGTTTCTCTCTCCTGCAACAATACCACCATCCAAACCAGCACCTACTTCTTCACCTTCTACTCCCTCACATTCAACTTCCCCACCCCCCACCTCCATCCATATCAGTTATGTCCACGTCCTCGTCCCCCCTTACATACCAACCCCCCTCAGATGCCACAACTGCCAGAAATTCGGCCTTGGAAAACACAATTGTCGCTCCCAGCCCCGCTGTTCCGCTTGTGGCTCCCCCTCCCATGATAACAGAAGCTGCAAAACTGAACCCAACTGCATAAACTGCTCCAGGAATCACCCCGCCTCCTCCAACTCCAGCCCCAAGCTGCTCAGGGAGAAGAAGGTCTCCAAGATTAAAACCCTCCAAAGCATCTCATACCCAGACGTCTAAAAAATCCTACAAACCCACACCTTTTCCCAAGTCATCAACCACTCCAACCCAACCACCTCCACCTCATCCCCTTCTGCCCCTCCTCCCACCTCCCCTTGCACCCACACCTTTCCAGTGGCGTCGAGACCAACATAGTCTGGAGTTATCAGCTTTTCATCCGAGGAGGGGCCCCTCTTACTCCCCCCCCCCTTTCTCCTCCGCCCCTCTACCACTTCCTCATCCACCAACACCTCATGCTCCTCACTAACATGCTGCTTCCCTCCCTAACCTTGGGGAAAACCACTTCATCAACAAGCATCCCCCTAAGGATCTCACTCCCATCAGATCACCTTAACTCAACAAATGTCAAAAGGCAACCCCCAGAACACCCACAGACCCCCCGTCAACTGCCACAAACTGCCTCAACCTTCCTCAATGTTACCATCTACCCCTCACCATTTAGGCCAAAAAAACCATGCCCAACACCAACAGATCCCCACTACCAACCAACAAAAAGCAAATCTTCCCAACTCAGCACACCATCCACCCAACACCAATTCCCCTAAGTCATCTCACAAGGACTAGGGGGACAACCGAATCAAACTTTTTCCTCTATACCCCTCCCTTTCATAGATCACAACCCTTTCCAAGTCATGAAGGTCGGACAGCTCCCACCGGACTCTGGATGGGGGGGGGGCGGCCTCTCTCTCCAAACTACTCTTAAATGGCAGACATCATACAATGGAATTGTTGTAGTCTCTCTGCCAACTTTGAAGAACTTGAACTTCTGATCTCTTCATTCAACCCCAGCATTATCTGCCTTTAAGAAACCTTTTTATCCTCTCCCAACTCCGCCCCCATTCTGAGGTACACGGGATCCCATTTCATCTCCCAGAATGCCAGAAGAGCCTCTGGCGGCTCTTCCATTTACATCAGAAATGACATCCCTTTAAGTCCCATCCCCATTAACATAGCACGGTACTGGTGAAAATGAGCACTGTTAGTAACCGACGCGAATGGTACCGGTAATGCCGAAGTACCAGTATTTTTATAGGAGACTACCCAAAAGTGGCAAATATGAAATATAACTTACAGTATCATGAAATTGTACACCAAAAGAAATTCCCACATTAAAAGGGGCTTCCGTTTTAGACATTAAAACATAAAATAAAAATAAATATACACCTGATCTCTAAGTGAATAAGATCAAAGTAATTGCCCGATTACACCTCCACAATCTCCGACATTCTGTTTGTTAAGACAAGTTTGCAACTTGCATTAAGTTTATTCAACTCTAAAGTGACACACTTATTTTTCTATTCAGACACATACATTTGTTACAGGGGGTAAATATATTTACTTGGAGAGAGGCCATCACTCCCATCCCCAAGCCTAACAAAGACAGGTCCATTTCCACTTCCTGCCTCTGCAAGATTATGGAATGTATGGTCAACTACAGGCTCTGCTGGTACATGTACCTTTAGAAGAACTCCATCCTGTCCCCTTCTCAAAATGATTTCTGGAGAAACTGGAACTGCCTGGACCATGTCATCAAACTTGACACCTATGTACTGTACATGAAATCTCCATGTCATCTTCATTTTCTTCGACCTGAAATGGCCTTCGACACCACCTGGCGGTACGGTATCCTTAAGGACCTACACTCCTCCAGCGTCAGAGGCCTCCTCCTCACCTTCATCCAGAATTTTCTCCATATCCGCCATTTCAGGGTACGCATCAGTAACACCTACTCCAAAAGGTACACCCAACACCTCGGTGTCCCCCAAGGCAGTATCCTCTCTCCACTCTCTTCATCCTCAAAATCAACAGCATCACCAAGGCCCTCCCCTTCCCCAACATCAACTGCTCACTCTATGTTGATGATTTTGCTTTCTTCTCCTCCTCCCCATGTTTTTAAACAGCCTTCGACAAATTGCCCTAAAATTTACTTGCCTGTCGGGCAGACACTTGTCCAGAAATGCTTGCCTGAAAGCAAAATTCATTTGTTCGACAATAATCACGATAATATTGGAGGAGGCGATGCACGTTATGGTAAAATATTTCTCACGGCAATATTTACTGAGAATTCTGTATGAATAATAAAGACTCATACACTTACTAAAAAACAGTTGAAATTGTAATGCATATATCCTCTACAAATATAAAGTAATAACAGGCTTCATAAAATCAAAAAAGAAACACGAAACTTTAATAAACCTTTGCGTAAACAAGTGGCATGGCAAAAGCAGCTTAAGTTTGCCATGTAACAGTACAGTATATACAGCGTACGGTATGCCCTGTACGATACTGTATGTGTACATGGAATGGGTATTGGACCCATTGCATGTGGTGCATTAACACAGCAGAACAGACCTTGACAAGAAACAGTGACTGAATATAAATATGCATAAGATTTTTTACGCAAGATATGATTGCTTGAAAGGAGCAAGCCTCACTAGCAAACAGCATGCATTGCGCACATGTTCAGCCAGCTTTGGTTGCGTGGATCATGTATCTGTGCATTATATGTTTTGTGTGTGCGATATATATTTACGTCTTATGTATGGGTGCATATATGATGTTGTTATGGCGAGGTTTAAGATCATTTCGTAATATAACGAAATATTTTGGCTTCCAAATAAATGGAATATACATGTAAGTCTGATTTAAGTTATTTTCTGGGCATTTCCAAGTTAATTTCTGGGCATTTCCATCAGTTATATTGTAGTATGTATAATCTGTGGATTCATTGAAATTTTTAAAGAGAAGTTCTTTCTATTAGTTTGGATCAATTTATTGTTGCCCAGCAGGAATATCAACTTGTAAATCAACTTGCCCGGACATAAATATTAGTTGCCCCAGGTGTCCAGACAGGCGATTTGTTGAAAACTGCTTCCAAACTCTCCAAAATAACCTTCAACACTGCTTGGACAACTTAGTCCACTAGAGCGACTCCAACGACTTCAACTTCTCTAAAGACAAAACTTCTCATCAGCAGCAATTCCTTCTTTCTTCACCCCAGCCTTCGTCTCAAAGATTGCATTATCCCAAGTACAGACAGTCCTCGCTTCCTCGAAATCACTCTCGATTCTTAAGCTCTCCTATCTCCCTTACATCAGCACCCTAAAAACCAACTGTCACAATCTCCTCAGGGTCCTCTCCAGCACTGACTGGGGAGCCAATCGTCTCATCCTGCTCACCTTAATCACTCCCTTTTCAGGACCAAGTTGGAATGCGGCAGTTTCATCTACGCCTCCGCCCGTAAACTTTACTTCAGGCACCTCGAGGGTTAATGAAAACAGTTCCCGAAGGCTCTGCCTTGGCGCCACCCATACCACCCCCATCACCAGTCTCCATGTAGAGACCAATGAACTCCCCTTTGACCTTAGGTGCACCAGGACTGGCGTATCCTCACCAATCCGCGGAACTTTGCTTCCATTCTATTCACTCTCCTTCACCAATCTCTTTAACCTCAACAAACACATCTCCCCACCTTTCGGGATCCGGATGCACTCTCACTTCACTGAAGCCAACATCAACATTTTCTTGATTGCCAGGCACACTATCCCTCCCACACCTACGTGGGTTATTAATCCCCTCCCCAAGGTTTTCCTTGGCCTTTCCTCCTACACGAAAGCTCTCCACAACCCAGCCTTCTTTCGCTCTAAATACTGCAAACTTAGTAGACATTTCCACGACTTCTCTTTCCTCTTCGCCGACAGGACTTCACATGGGAAGGCTCCTCTGCAGCCTCCGCCGCCTGTCCCAGCCTCACTCCAAGGTTGCTTAATGGAGCCTCAATCTACTCTGCTGAAGCAAAGGCCATCCCCCTGGCCTTAAACTTTGTTGAACTCTCCTTCTGGCCCGCTTCGTCATCTTCTCAGACTCTAAATACATTCTCACTGGCAGCCTCAACTTGTTCTGGTCCAATCTACTCATCCTATAAATCCTCAATAAACTTCACGCTCTTTCCTCCTTAGGAACAAAATAATCTTTTTCTGGATCTCCAGCCACTTTAGCATTCCTGGCAATGAGAGAGCCAACAAAGCCACCAACAATGCTCTGTAAAATCACATCTTATCTCTCCTTTTCCTATCCCGCACTCAGACCTCCGTTTCTCCAATTCCAGCTATCTCAGTAAGCCCTGGCAAGACTACTGGGATCTCGAGACCAGTAACAAACTTCACACCATCAAACCCAAAGTCGGGACCAACGTCCCCTTGCACAGTTGCAACTGCAGGGAGGACATTGTTATCACCCACATCCGCCTCGGCCACACCTTTCTAACCCACTCTCACCTACTTTCAGGCTCCCCTGCTCCTCTCTGCCCTACATGCAACACCGATCTCTTGATCAAACATATCCTCTTAACCTATCCCATACACCTGAACTCCAGATCACACCTCTCCCCCTCCATATCAATTACCAATCTTTTCAAGAACAATCGTACCTCCAACTTCATCACCTTTTTCTGCAACAGCAATTTATTCCACCTGATCTAAACCTCCCTTCCCTTCTCTGCCTTATCTTCTTCACCTTCCTTTTGTTACCTTAAGTTCTTTTCCTTATCCACCATCTCTCTCTCATCCATTTTTTCTCCCTCTTTTCATTTATCCCACCTGTCTTTCCTCTCTTTCCTAACTCAAGCACCTTAGTTTTGTGCACGTCACGTAATTATTCAGTGATAGTTGATTGTGTTTTACATTTCATATTTACTACTCTGCTCTGCAGTGTTGATCCCAATCCCTGTTAACTATGTCTCACGTCGAATTTTTCATAAGTTATTCGCTAAGTAACAAAATAATGGCCAGCAAAATGCAAAGGATTCAAATACCTCAACACATGGTGAAGAGACAGTTCTATAGTACAATAGAAAGACAAACCTACATGTATGAACCTGTTTTTCCAGTATAGTATCCATGACAAGTTACCTTTCTGATTTAAGAGTAAATTTAAGTTGCTCACCAATCTCAAACAAAAATGCAACAGCTCCCTTAACTTTCTCCACCTCCTTTCCAACACCACTTGAGGTGCGAACTGCCATGCTGTCCTCAAAATCTTCAGGCTCACCATTCATGCCAAGCTCAACTACTGTCTACTGTGCTGCTCACAACTCTTACCTCATCTAAATCAACACTATCCAAAATGAAGCCTTCAGGCTGTGTCTGAGTGCCTACAGGACCTCCCTATCACCAGCCTTCATGTTGAAGCCATCGCAACCCCCTTTCTGCTAAGGTGTAGGAAGCTTAGCCTCTCCTATGCTTTTAGAGCCCTCACCAACACCTAGAACCCTGTTTACAACCTCATTAGGTACCACAATTTCTTCACCCTCTATGATCGGAGTATACCCCTATCCCCTCCCTTCAGCTTACGCATCAAATCAGACCTCCTCTATCTTGGCATCAACCCCGTCACTCTTGGCACCTTGTCTTGGCCCACTTTTCCTCCCTGGCCACCCCCTCCCTTCTATCAACCTGGGCCTCTCCACTCATCACAAAACCCAAACCCACCCTAACCTCTACATCAACCTCCACAACCAAATCAAAGACCAACTCTCAAATTACACCTCCATCTATACTGATAGCTTCAAAGAAGTCGACGAGACAGCTGCTGCTGTCATCCAAAACATCACTTTCAGTAGCAGGTTTCCCAATTACTCGTCCATCTTCTCGGCCGAAGCCAAGGCCATCCTCCTCACCCTCAACTTTATTGAGTACTCCCTGCTTAGCCACTTTGCCATCTTCTTCAACTCCCAAACTGTCCTTCTTTACTCAATCTTAAATGGGATAACCCCACATACCATCTCCTCTGTAAACTCCTTTTCGCTCCCTCTGCAGGAAAAGTGTTCTTTTCTTCTGGATACCCAGCCATGTTGGTATCCCTGGCAATGACAGCTGATGCAGCCGCTAAACTTGCCCCACAGTGGCAACCAATCTAATGTCAGTCAACTATTTAGACATGAATTTAAACTTGAGCACTGGTACACACAAACCACACATGGAGCCAAATAACCAACCAGTTTATATACAGTAAATGCCCAGTCAAACCACCCACCAACAATTATCAAGCACATCTCCAGCTCTATTGGTAGAAGGATTTCATCACTATCTTCAAACAATGAATCTTCGCCTAGCCGCCCCCACATACAATGAAGCTTTAAGTACTAGCGGATACAATAAATTAATCACTCTCACACCCGCAACTGAAAAGGCAACCCATCCAAGATCAAAGAACCGTTGAAGGAAAATAATTTGGTTCAATCCTCTCTTCAGTAAGACAGTGAAATTGAAAATTGGGGGAACCTTCATCAAATCAATTACGAAGCACTCTCCACTGAGACATAAACTGCACAAAATATTCAACAGAAACACCCTGAAAATCAGTTACAGCTGTTTCAAGAACATGCAATCTATCATAAATCCCACAACACCAAAATAATCGCATAAGCTAACAAAGATACCAACCAAAGAACATTCAACTGCAGGGACAAGGCAAACTGCCCCCTCAAAGGAATGTGCTTGACAGAGGCATTAGTATATAAGACAGATGTAACGGTGGGTGATGAACAAAAAACGTACATTGGATTAGCAGGGGGTTCTTTCAAGAAATGATATAGCAACCCAAGAAATTATTCAATCATGAAAAGCATGCAAAATGAAACTGAACTATCGAAGCATGTATGGGCACTAAACAAAGAAGGCAAAAGCTACAACATCTCTTGGCAAATCCTGAAAAAATCAAACACACAAATGCAAAAATGGATCAGTGTAATGTCTGTATTGAAGAGAAAGTGGAAATACTTAGGTTGAGGAACCCCAGCCTATTGAACAAAAGACCTGAGCTCCTGTCGAAATGTTGCCATAGAAACAAATGAAAGAGATAACCAAAAGCGCACTAAAATATATCAGAACCCATTTTAACATGTCATAAGCTGTCCGGCGATTGCTATCGAAGCATGAAACTCTGAGTAACAGCAACAGCAATACAATGAGTGTAATAATCATATTTTTAATATATATATATATATATATATATATATATATATAGATATAGATATAGATATATATCTATATCTATCTATATCTAAAACAAAATAATGTCTCTAGCCAACAGATTATTTTAAAAACTATTTATATATAAGTATATATTTATATGTATGTATATATATATATATATATATATATATATATATATATATATATATATATATATATATATATATATACACATACACATACATACATACACATACATACATACATACATACATACATACATACATACATACATAACCCTGACTACCCATATTTGACATTATGTCTGATAATTCCATATGCTTGGAAGTTGGAAAACTGGTTATACTAAACCGAATTTAAAATGTCAGTAGCCACTCGGGTATACATGTGGCTAGAATTGTCATGTCTTAAAAAACATTGTACTGGTTTATAAACTATTTGTGGAAAGCTTCTCAAAAAGTGGTAAAATGAATATTGTTTGTCTAACCCATTGACTATATATGGCAGACTGCAGAGTGGCCATTTGATGTAGCTTCTGTAGTCAAGTGATCATTATTCATTTTCTTTTAGATGATTGAGTCATCTCTATCTGTCATCGATTTCAGTCACTGTTTGATTTTATTTTTCATTTTCAGGTTATCGTAATCGTCTTGATAAGCAGCTTGACTGAAAGGACAGCATTTCAGTAGTCTGGATGTCAGTATGTCATAAAAGCAGGAAGTTACGAGTAATTACAAAATGGCAACAGCTGCGATGGCGTATTCACCAGCTCGTTACACACCCACACTACCACTGAAAACTTCACCCTCTGTGAGAAATTGGACACAACAATTTGACTCGTTCTTGCTTAGTAGAAGAACCCCGCTTATATTAAACTTTGTACAAATTATTGATGATGACATCCATGCACAAGAAGCCAAAAATAGGCTGCGGCCTGGTTGGGTGAGAAGTTGTCGTGAAAAGTTTGAGACCGGAAATTACAGCAGTATTAGAACATCATCTCATGAACTTAGATATGTGGAAAATGAATCGATATGTACAAAGTGCTCAGGTACTGATCATGTGAGCACCAAAAAAGCACCTCCAGTTCCAAAAAAGCCTTTTAGAACAAAAAGATGTAATTCAGATACAACTGGATTATACAAGAAAGAGCTCACTAAACAGTCAAAACTTGATTCAAAGTTAATTGATGTGGGCGAAGAGGGTAGAAAATGTGGTTGGGACAGAATTGGCCCTGCTGTGTCAGTTGTTGGTGTGGTTCAAGATGGCACATCAGTTGTAAGCGACACCAAAGATGTACATTTGGAATGTTTACAAAGGTTTCAAATGGAAACATATGTAGAATTACAGGAGAACACTAGGTGTGATGCTCCAGCAGAACGAGTATTTGATCCACCAGCAGAACAGGTACTTGATGCACCAGCAGAACAGGTACTTGATGCACCAGCAGCACAGATGCACCAGCAGAACAGGTACTTGATGCACCAGCAGAACAAGTACTTGATGCACCAGCAGAACAGGTACTTGATTGTTCAGTGCAATTACTTGATTGTAAGAGTGACAAAACCAGGTCTAGTCCTGATATGCAATCAACCCATTCCTCAGCTGTATCTTCCATTGACCAACTCAAATCTAGTAACGATGCTCATGTTTCAGGGTTTGTCTTGTGCTGTTGATGTGCCATCTATAAGTCATGATGGTCATTATCAGCTAAATAAAAGTGGTGAGTATGTTTCACAGCAGAGACAGGACTTAGATGAAAATACCTGCACTTTATTCCAAACAAAAGGTGACGGTTCCGAATGCCACAATAAACCACACCATTTACAGGTCATACATGGTCAACATGTTTGGCCAATTGAACTGAATTCTACGCGTTCATCAGAAACAGGAATACAGAGGCAACAAGCTAAGGAACATGATATTAGGGAAGACGTGACGGCTGCCAGCAACATTTGTGCAATCCATGTAAGTGCAAAAAAGTACAGTCCAGATGGAAAGGAAGAACACAGTGGCATGGAGGAAGAGTTTGATTGTTGTACAGTGAAGGAACAGGTTATTAGTGATGCCTTTTGTCAGGAAGGGGCATGTTGTGTAGAAAATGGGGACGCATCAGCAGATGAGACAAACTCTATCTTATTACAAGGTACATTTGGTATCTTTGTCACATTCCCTGCCCATTCTGATATTAAGACCAAAATGCTTGCATCATTAGAAGATGGTGGAAAGTTTAGGAACCATTTGGGCATTAGGACAACATTTTTGTGTGTGAGGCATTTAGCAGTAATGCAACCCAAATTTAGATCTGTTTCTAATTTCAACATTGCCAATTACTCAGGTTTGATACAAGTTTCAGAAAATGACATTCATAGATATTCCGTTAAAGACTTGAGAGATATTCTCGAACAGAGACGTATCTCTTTAGCTCCCAAAAAATATTACAAGAAGTACCCCTCAAAGAGATGCAGCTTACCATTAGATCCTTCTAAGGTGGGCCATCTGAGATATCAATTGTTGCTGCATCCCTTAGTGACTTTTGATTGGACAGATTTTGACACTGATGACGATGATGATGATGAGACTGATGATAAAGGGAGCTCATCGGTACAGACACCATTTGCGCACATTCCAACTCATATCATTGCCAAAATATTCAGATTTCTTCCGACCCGTGATTTGGCTGCCCTTAAGTGTGTGTGCTATGATTTTTTTGTGTTAATCAATTGTTTTGATCTTCGTGGGGTTGATTCTAAGTGGTCGGAGGAGCAAACATACTTCAGTGACCCATGCATGTATTGCGGGAGGATAAGGGACCCTGCTGGGGATGTTTCTCTTTGCCGTCGCCATACAAAAGCTTACTACTGCTATAATCCTATCGGGAGACGTTACTGGACGTGCTGTCTGAAACAAGACCGTAGTAGTCCAGGTTGTGAAATTGGGCTGCATGACAATAATTGGGCTTTGGCAAATTGGAACCCAACGTCTATTCAACAGCCCTGGAAAAACAGGGCACATTTTACACAAAGAACATGGGACTGGAGTGATGTTAAATACTTATAAGGGCTACCCTCTTATGTTATAAAGGAATAAAGTAAGTTATATGCAATACAAAGAGGGAACATACGTATTTATTTGAAAGTCTATTCTTCCAGTCTGTCTGGTCACCACACTTATATTCACATAATTATAATTCTGTGGGATGTTCAGATATGATTGTGTTCTTGAATGTATGGTACAGTCACAACTTCACAAACCTTTAAACCCCAAGAATTGCTGATGTCTACAAACCTTTACATCATCTGTCAAGGTAAAATAATTAGGTCATTTCAAGGTTAATGGATGTAGAGAAATTACTCTTAAATTTAGATGGCATCAGATTAACTGGTGATAACCAGTTTGATTTAAACATATTGGCTGTGTTAACCAGAAAAGTAGCTGGCAAAAATGATTCAGTTGCTGAAAGGTAGCAATATCTTTGTGACATGTTGGCAACTTCTAGTTGAGTTTACAGCATTTTCATTAGACAGTGTAATGTGTAGTATGTGTGAATGGGTCCATTAGATGGCAGACTGCCAGTTTGTTTTTAAACTGGTTGAAGGTTACAGATTTGTTTTATGAAAAGCAAAAGTGTTCAAAGAGCTCCAGTATTGTATTTGCAATTCATTGCCCTGCTATGTTCAAGTTATCAGTCAAAGGTCAAATCTAGACTCTTTAAGACAGGGGGATTAAACCATTGTGTTGCGCTTCTCATCTATGAAGAAGATTTTATCAGAGATTTAAGACCTAATGAGGAATAGAGAGGCTTGCCATTGGTTTGATGTATTTTTTTGTTCAAATTTTCAAACATTCCGATTAATTTTAAATGCCAAGAGATAAAATTTCTTCTCTCATTCCTTTTTCCAATTTCTGTTTTGCAATCAGATCTATCCCTAGACAATTTCTCTTTAAATTCAATGTTTCTGTGTACTTATACAGGGTATATGTGTGCTATATACACAGCAAAATGCATAACTTTTATTTAAAATTACCCCTAGTCATTCATTTCTCATAATCAACATTAAAAGGCATGCTCATTGCAAATATTATTTATTGAATGTTATTATAGTAGGTTTGCGTTGGATTAATCTTTCTTGGAATGAGATCTTTATTGTAAGATGTGGTTCCATGGCTGTCACATCCATTATTTCCAAAGAATTGATACATGATCATTGTCCTGGAGGGACCCAGGAGAATGATGGGGGATTTTCCTGGTCTGTCACATCTGATATTTCCAAAGAATCACCTGATCATTGTCCTGGAGGGACCCAGGACGATGGGACGATTCCCCTGGTCTGTCACATCTGTTATTCCTAAAGAATTACCTGATCATTGTTCTGGAGGGATCCAGAACGATGGGACGATTCCCTGGTCTGTCACATCTGTTATTCCTAAAGAATTAACTAATCATTGTCCTGGAGGGACCCAGGACGATTCCCCTGGTCTGTCACATCTGGTATTCCCAAAGAATCACCTGATTATTGTCCTGGAGGACCCAGGAGAATGATAGGGTGATTCCCCCAGTCTGTCGCATCTGTTATTCCCAAAGTTTTAAGTTTCTTCTGAATAAGTGCCCATGCCCTGGGCTGCTTACAGTGTTTCTTTGAAATGCATTGTGTGAACTGACTCTATACTAGACACACAATAACCTTGTGAATGTCAGATTCATAATAAGCACATAATGTAAAACTTATTTTCAGTCTTCAATTTGATCAAATAAATTATGTTATCAGTTAAATGTTGGGCGGGTGCTTATTAGAACAGAGGGACTTAATATGTCAATTATGCTATGTGATAAGGCTATTTGTAGACAAATGGGGGGCTTAATATGTCAATAACGCTATGTGATAAGGCTATTTGTAGACAAATGGGGGGCTTAATATGTCAATTATGCTATGTGATAAGGCTCTTTGTAGACAAATAGGGGGCTTAATATGTCAATTATGCTATGTGATAAGGCTATTTGTAGATAAATGGGGGGCATAATATGTAAATTATGCTGTGTGATAAGGCTATTTGTAGAAAAATGGGGGGTTTAATATGTCAATTATGCTATGTGATTAAGCTATTTGTGGAAAAATGGGGGGCTTAATATGTCAATTATGCTATGTGATTAGGCTATTTGTAGAAAAATTTGCCATTCGGGAGATGGTGTTATGCGTCACTAGATGTAAATATTTCTACCTCACTGGATGTAAAAAATGCCATTAAATTTCTTGAGTCATCTCAAAGGTATTGCAATGGTGATTCCAGAGGAATCAACTGCTTTGTTTCTGCAGGAATATGAAGTTGTACTTGTGAGAGAATTGACCCATGCCCATTAGATGTGATGACAAACTTTTTATAGGGGCAAACATTTAAATTCCTGAATCGTTGTTAATGGTGAAGTATCTCTATGGAAGTAGGTTAGAAGTGGTGTTCCTCAAGGTTCTGTGTTGGGTCCGCTTCTTTTTTAATCTTCATTAATGATCTTGATGTTTCCATTGGCTCCAGGATTTGTAAATTTGCTGATGACAGGCTAAGCTGTACATGATTGTTGATGATGCTAGGGATTCTTCAGTTTCAAACTGATCTGGATGAGTTAGTTTCTTGGTCTTAAACAATGCAGATGTCATCCAATGTTGATAAATGCAAAGTTATTCATTTGGTCAGAGCAATTTGGTTTTTGATTACTGCATGAATGGTTCAAATCTTGGTTGTGTTGTAGCAGCTGCAAGTGCAAATAGGATGCTTGGTTTGATTAGAAGAAATTTTGTTTTCTTTGCAGAGAGGTTGTTCTTAATTTGTATAAGCAGTTAGTCAGGCTTCACCTTGAGTATGCTATTCAGGCTTGGAGTCACTTTTATGAGAAGGATAAGTTCATTTTGGATGCAGTTTAAACACTAGACTTTTTTCCATAAGAGAGATAAGGAATCTCTTTTATGAATCTAGGTTGCGAATTCTTGGTTCAACCACGCTTGCGTTGAGAAGAGTAAGTGGCGATATGATTTAGGTTTTTAAATTCCTATCTGGTAGTGATGCTTTGACTTCCTGTAATTTCTTGCATGTTTCAGCTAATCCTCATGTGGCATGTGGTAACAGTTTGAAGTTGACCAAAAGTTTTCACGGATAAATTTTCTGCATTTTAGCTTTTCACAAAGAGTTGTTATAAGTGGAATGGTTTGCCTGAATGGGTAGTCAGCTCCAATTCTGTTCACAATTTCAAAGTCAACATTGATAAGTTCTTTGATTTTTTTTTGGTGGTGTTAGTTTGGGTTTTTTATGGGGTGACTCACCGTTCTTTAGCCGGTCATCTTGTTATGTTGTGTTTAAAATATTCTTTTACTGAAAGACTTTGTTGGCAAGAATGGGAACTACCATTGGATCAAAAAATTGACTTCCCTTTAAAAGAGATTGTCCTTTTCCAACTAAATTTCCAGAGTTGGATTCAGCTAAAGCTACATTAGTGTCAAAATATATATCATATCCAAAACATTATTGAGATATGGGCAAGATGATAGATAAAATATATGATTTCCTAAGATTTAGAAAATACAATTGGTGAATCAGATTTAGTTAAAAATAATAAAGGGATTCTTGAAAAGTTTGACTGGAGTTAGATTGAAAATGGTACGACCTCCCCTTTTAACATGGAAGAATTCTGTTGACAGTAGTTAAAAGTTAAAAAGAGTTCAATTGAATATGCAATGTTAGAAATATCTGTATTAAATTAATTTGTTGTTAGTGCACAGTGCAACTTCTGTCTGTCTTGACATGTACAAATAAATCTAAACTACATTTAGTCAGCTTTTGACATAAATGAAGTTTTATAAAGATAATTTGGATTGAGTAGGTTTCACTTTTAAAAGTAGAGAAATTTGTGTTTTCATCCTAAAATAGGAATTTGAAATATCCCCCAAATTGTACAATGGAATAGAAAAAGGACAACTTTTTGTTTCTTTCTGCTGTCAGGAAAAAGTAGTAGAGGAAAAAAATGATTTGTTTGCATGTTATTAATTGTAATGTGTAAAATAAACACACCAGCCATTTTTTTGATATTCTTATTTCAAAGCAATGAAAGAAAGACATTTATTACCCATGGATTTCTACTACCATGCTTGTCAATTTGCACATTCTTAGGGAATAGAAAAACTTATTCAGTACTTGCAAGCAGTAAAGATTTGAGAATAAGTTCAATGTTGTGCAAAGACTGATGTTCAGCAGACTGACTTTGTAAGAGCTTTTAACTTGATTATCTCCCACAATCCTTCGCATTTCATTTTCTGAATGGTCCTGTATCACATTGATTGATCTCTAAAGAACCCGGCTAAGACACACATCTTGTTCAAAGATTTGTTTTGTATGTTTGAGTTTTATGGTCAAACATTTGCCATGAAAGAGGGCAATAGAAGGAATAAACTGGAAAAAAAGTTTTCATACTTAAGGAGAATTTCGAAAAGCAACTGTTAAAAAAATACAATTCAGTTAGTAAATTGATTCAGTAACAAATCTTAGGTGATGAGAGTGCATCATCTCCCACAGTATACTTTCTACACACCAGTCATTTTTAAACAAAATTGGGACAACTTTGATTTTCCTTAATTTTAAAGGATTAGTTAGTGGTCAAAGCAAGTTTAGGAATACAAATAAATTGGTGAAGAGACTACTTTAATATCTTATTCCATTACAAAGATATTAAGTTTAAAAAATTTGTATCTGTGTAGAAATGATTGGTGTTGTAAGTTTACTATGGTTGGCACCTTCAGTTTCTTAACAATTGTTAATGTATTTTAGTGATAATTGATTTAACTTTTTACTATTTTAATTTTTTTTTCTTTTAACTTTCTTTAGGTGGTACTGTGGTAAATCATAATTATCCTTACTAGATTCTGTGTTGACTACTTTCCTGGCATATCCAATGGTTGTTGTGCCTCAAAATTCGCAGAACAAAAATAGAATACATAAAGAATTTCAGGCTATGACATCATAACTAGTCTGATTTTAGTTGTTTTTCTACACATATGATACAGAACTTAAATATTATATTATCAGTAACAGAATAAGATTTTTGAATGCTTTTTTCACCATATTGTTTCTTTTGAAGTCCTCTTTCATGAAAGATGAACTGGCTTGACCACTGAACTAATCCTTCAGCAAATATAAAACAAAATGATTTTCCTCAGTCTTTTGTCTATTTGTCCACTACTACATATTTGACCATTCACCTAATCCCTTCAGTTGCATGGTCAATGATATTCCTCTTATATGACAATACAAGATTATACAATTTATATTGAGGAAAGTATGAAAAAATGTAATGTCATTAAAGATTATTGAAATTAAAGGTTGTAACATTTTTTGTAGAGATAGACTAAGCTCATAATCCTTTGTGTATTTCGAAAGTGTTTTCAAATTTTGAGGCTTCAAATAACTGGGTAGGATATTAGTGGAGAACTAAATGTGATTTACCATCTGAAAAAGTTATGTGAAAAAGATTCATTCAGTGAGATACATTTGAGAAAATGAATCTGTAATGTCACTTCCGTCTTTTAGCAGACTTTCTCTTACATTCATTTTTCATAGACATCTTTTAATGACTTTAAAGCTCATTAAAAAATTTATATTAAGTATTTTCATTGTTGTGAACCATGCATTAAATTCCCATAAAGCAGGGCCTTTAGTATTTGGCTGAAGTCCATTTTTACAACAGGTGAATTTCTTAACAAAGCGAAAAAATGTATTTAAACTTTTCTCGTTTTTCATTTTTTTTTTGTTTTGATGCATTTTAAACAATCTAACATGGAAATTTTTATAAAAAGATTAATGATGTTTTTGGCATCTTGTTTTTATGTGTATTTAATGCACTGTTTATAGGATTTTACATTTGTCATTCTACTCGGTCCAAAATCCTTTGCTCTGTGCATTAAAAACGCACATAAACACTGCCTCAACATTAACCATACCGCATAGATAGAATCAAAATTTATAAGGATAACTTTGATTCCTTTTCATACATAATAGGCATCTCCAACCATTAACGTACCTTTTTCTGATTGTACCTTCTATGACACAGCTTATTTTCAAATTTAAATTTGATTTGATTGTACTGTAAGTGTAAGACCAGGATACTTACTACTTGTAAATATTTGTCATTCATGACTAAAATTGAAATGTGTAATGCCAAATTAACATCTCAACGCAAAGTATTAATACCCTTTGATCATTGCCAAAATATTATGGACATTTTTGTATTTCTTTAATTTGTGTAATTTATGTAAACATGCCTATATCTGTTGAAGTACAGTGTACCCTTTAACCTAAATTGTATAACTAATACTAATGTATCCTTTAGGCTGTGCTCTCTCATTGTCATGTATCATAATCCATAAAGTTATAACAACATTTTATTTATGTTATTGATTGTAAAATTGTGATATATTTGAATTGTGACCGAGGGTTAATTAATTGATTAAAAGAGTGTATATGATACTAAACATTCAAAACAATTAAATCTAAGCATTTGCGATAGAAAGGTTGCAGAAAGCCTTTCACACCTTGGAAGCATGGGCGTAGAAGGTAGGGGCAAATTTATACTCGGGTTGGTGTCAGTTAAGTTACATTTTCAGGAAATTTCCATTTGACCTTGCTCCCCCTCCCTCCCCAACAAATTAGGAGGTGCAGTAGCTCAGTGAGTCATGCTCATATCTGAAAGGTGCAAGGTTAGACTCGCTCTGATTGCTCCAGTCCACTCAAGCTGTAAATACCAGCACTGCTGAGGAAGGACATGTGTCTATCCAGGGGAAATCATGTGCTTTCATCCGCTTACGCCAGGGAAGCAGGATAAGCACGGGATGGGCCTTCAAGACTTTGAGAAAGGATTGAACTTAAACCCAAACAAAATTGAGCACCTACGCTAATGCTTGGAAGGGATATGAAGAATAAGCTATACGGGTACTTACTTTGAAAAATGTTTGGATGCTATAAGTAATATAAAAAGCAAATGTTTATCGATCTATTTATATATATTTATTGATATATATATATATATATATATATTTTATTGATCTAAATATTTATTGATATATATATATATATATATGTGTATATATATGTGTATATATATATATATATATGTGTGTATATATGTGTGTGTATATATATGTGTATATATATATATATATATATATATATATATATATATATATTCATATATATATATATATATATATATATATATATATGTATATACATATATATGTATATATATATATATATATATATGTATATATATATATATATATATATATATATATATATATATATATATATATATATATATATATATATATATATATATATATATATATATATATATATATATACATATATATATATATATATATATATATATATATATACATATATATATGTATATATATACACATATATATATATATATATATATATATATGTATATATATATATATATATATATATATATATATATATATATATATGTATATATATATGTATATATATATATATGTATATATATATATATATATATATATATGTATATATATATATATATATATATATATATATCTATATATATATATGTATATATATATATATATATATATATATATTATATATATATATATATATATATATATATATATATATTATATATATATATATATATATATATATGTAATATAATATGTATGAAATTGGTGGGAGTATTCATTTTCATTTAATACAGAAATAAATTTCAATCAGAAGCAAGTGATAGTAACCTCTTTGTAAATATGGATCCATTCTTTGTATTGATTTTCCAAATTCCAATCTCTAGGAATGATTCATAGTGTTTATATACTAGATTGACCTCTGATTATCAGTATAAATGAACCATAGAAAACTAGCCTTTAGAGCTAATGTAACTGTAAGTTCAACATCAAGGGCAATTCAGAAAAGGGCAATTCAGAAAAGGGCAATTTAGAAAAGGGCATTTCAGAAAAGGGCAATTCAAAAAAGGGCAAATCAGAAAAGGGCAATTTAGAAAAGGAAGGGATGATAGTAGAGCTGAGAGAATAGTGCCTAGTGCAACCTCAAATCTGTGGACAGAATTGACTGTTTTTACTCATAAAATTGGGAACAAAAAAGTAAACTCTGATGACCTATTTATTTACTGCCTTGATATTTTGAGGGGTAGATTCAGACTTGTTGAGACCCCTTCTTCTTACTTGAGGCCCAACAGAGACTAAATGCAATTTTGATCAACAAGATTTTGAAGGATTTTATAAATTTGTGCATATTTTGATAATTTATAAGTAAAATCTATTGTGCTGAAATTCCCCTAAAATAGATGAAAATAAAATCCAGCATCATGATAGTCTTGTCATAGAAAAACCTGTATGCCATGATCTTGTCTTTATATACCAGAGGTTTGTTAGGAAATCATAGAGACAGCTATAGGTAATGATGGATCATTTTTTCAGTAGCAGTTTAGGCATTTAGTTTGACTTTGATCAACAAAGATTTAGATATTACTGCATTACAAATTCTTTATCAACTACATTCATAGGATTGGATGTGAGATGACAGAAATGAACCAACAATGAATGCATTCCTTGATTCAATATTTTTCTTTCAGATAAACTATGTTTTGGGCATGCAGTAAAGTTTCAGTATCTTCCCAAATGCACCCAAAAAAAAAAATGTTCCTTGATTTGGAGGCTTCATAAAGGACTAGATAAAACATAAATGGAGAAGAGGTTCATCCTATTCCATGAAGTATATATTTAAATTAAAGCTTTGAATGGGTTTGCCTTACAATGATTGGTTGTTACTACTCGGTAAGAATAGACAACACAGATTTCCATCTTTTTAGTGTTGTCATTAGCGTATTTGTGCATAATTCACGATTACTTACATTTATTGAATATGTTAAATGGAGTACGGTAAGTAGACTCCTGTAGTCTCAAAGGAATTGTGAAAATTACTGCTGAACAAGAGAACTATTCACTCAATGTTCAGTGAAAGACATCAAAAGTTACAATAAAAGTGATTCAGGAAAATTCACTTTATATCAAGTAGACTCATTATCACAGGGAGTGGAGGGAGGGGGGGGGGGGGAAGCACTTCATACTGAAAGTGGTAGGGGTATGCAGCCCATTAACCTTAAACCATACCCACAGTATAATAGACTTTTTGGTACCTGCACTTTGAAATTATACAATTTTGACACCGCAGTATCGATATTCAAGAAAAATATTGTAAAAATAGACCAGCAGTATGAAACTGACCAAGTAAACAGCATTTTTGGGACCTGCACTACAAAAACCACTGTGTTCCTGAGCGTGATACCATGGAAATGTGAGTTTTCTCGCAATGTTAATGTGGTTTATGGGAGCATTCAACAGTTCAAGACAAATGGAAGAATATATGTATAAATATATATATATATATATATGTATAAATATATAAATATATATATATGTATATATAATATATTTATATATATATATATGTATATATATATAAATGCATATATATGTATATGTATATATATATATATATATATAAATATATATATATATATATATGATATATATATATATATATGATATATATGTGGTTTATATATTGTATGTATATATATAATATATGAGAGGAGTTGCATGTGGGGGACAGGAAGAGGGAGGATGAGGTGGCATGGCTCACCAATACTTAACACTTGCCACATCTATTAGATTTGTCAAATTTCATGTTTACATTTTGGAGCATGGTAAAAATCATTTCCTCATTTCTATTAGAGTGCATCGGGTTTTTCACTTATAAAATAATTATTGTGCTGTAAGAGAATGTCTGCTTTTAAGAATGATTTAAATTGCAATACTTCTATAGTGTGTTACATAAATCCTTTGTTCATACTGTGGAGAAAGTATCATATTTAAAAAAATTACCTAAAAATGTTAGGAATTAGTATGTAGTATAATGTATTTTTTTGTACTGTTTTTAAGATGTTAAGTTCTATTTATGCTCTGTGCATAGCTGTGTGAGTTAGCAATCTTGACTAATTGCAACAATAACCAACTTATTGGCTTCCTACTTTTCAGGTTTTCCCCCAGATTTGTTTATATTATTGTCAGTATATATTATGAATCTTAGAGTGATATTAAAGATTACATTATGTTATGGTATGATTTATACACTAAAATTGTAAAGATGTTTATGTGTGAAAGATGTTAATAAAAGATTGTCAACTTTGTATGGAGGATGTATGATTACATTATAAAGCGATAACAAGGAAGAATTGAATTTTTGTGATTTTCTTATTTGTGTGTATATCACCATCTGGTCCAATTTTTTGTGAACAGAGGTGTGACAAATGTGAAGTTATGTTCGATGTGATTACAGGCATGTGAAGGGAGGGAGGGGGGGGGGGGGTCACCATTATAAGCACCCTTTAGTCCACCAAAATGCATAGCTTCTAGGTGCGAATCCTTTGTATGGTGGAGGTTTTCAAACTGGTGACATGTTAATACAAGATATGCACATTGTTTAAACAACAGAATGGACACTTTAATTTTCTTTTCAGGAGCTTTATATCAGTCTTGATCAAATTGGGTTGAACTAAAATCCATGGAGGTAAAAGCACGTCACAGAATGGAGCTGCCAGGGAGATAAAGATGCAAAATGTTGCATTTTTCCGACCTTATTTATTTCTTTTTCTTGAGAAACAAGAAGCATAGCCAATATAACATCAGCTTCAGCAAACAGAAAACTGACGATTCAAATTTTGACTAAAATACAAGATTACTGAAGAAAAGAATAATGCAACTATAAAAAGGACACATGCACCCGACGAGTCATGACGTGTCCTTCTCCTTAAAAATTTGTTCCAGCAAATCATAACCCCAAACTTACTGTAGCAAATAGTGAGACCATTTTATCTTAATTAAAATAACCACACAATAAGGACTTCATCCATTGCTAATTTGATACTCAGCACCATCTTCCAGAACAGCTAAGGTTTTCAGAATAACGAAAATAAAGAGGGAAAATCTAACCTGACCTGGTTATGTATCAGGTCGGGTCTGACTGTTTAAAACTTTAAGGAGCAGAAAAACTAATGTGGAACCTCTTACCTGGTCCTTCATATCGTGTACATCTGCTTAAAACTCATGCAGATATGCCCACTTTCCTCCTTGCTATGAAACACATTTTATGTACCAGCTGCACTTATGGTTCAGAGATTAATTGGTTCTGTAAACAATTTATTCATGCAATATTTATAATTACCATGCATGAGTGACTTTAAAGGTCAATGGTTGTCAGTTTTTTTTTTTTACTGAACCACCAAAAATGGCCAAAAACGGTGGTTGGGGAATAAAGAGATGACACAACATGCTGTTTATTCCAATTCTCTCAGCAGCCTGAATAAAGGACAAAGATTGTTGAGGCCATCTATCCTCTCTTGGTGACAGAAACTGGAAGAAGTATGCCTCATTAGTCAAATATACCTCCCAACTGCATTGTTTACAGCTGGGCTAAATGGATGAAAAGTCAAGGAAGATTAAAGAAAACTTGTTCCAATACAAATTTAAAATGTTTTGAAAGGATAAATGTAAATATTAACTAAAATTTCTTTGATTATAGATCTAACACACAACATAGATCTAACACACAACATAGATCTAACACACAACATAGATCTAACACACAACATAGATCTAACACACAACATCACTGGGTAGTATGAATATATAATAGAAGAATATCGACTCAGATGCCCAGTTCATTTGGACAGATTTTGTTGTCATCTTGCAAGAAGTTCATCTAAGGGTCAAAAGTTCTACTGAATCAGAACATTGTTGTCATATATGGACTTGAAATAAAGCTGATTAAAGAAGATTAAATTCATAGCTAGAGTGTCACAGCCAGCTACTGTTTTCTAATCTTGTTTCTGCCTAATAATATAAAGTAAAAACCTTGGCCTTTTTTTGAACTGATGCTCTGCCAGTTTATTCTCAGTGAACAATGACAAATTGTAGCAGAAGTTGTGTAAATTTGGATGCACTTTTACAAAAAGACAATTTTGTGACAAAAAGAGGTCAGTATTGATGATGAACAAGACGAAGAAAACAATTGCAAACACAACATAAAGAGGTGTTAACAAGCTGAAAGTAAAGATGGTAATTAATCCTGGTGAATATAAAACAAAACATACAATGAACAGAAAGAAAGAAACATCCTTCTGATTAAATAAAAAGTGAAACCTTTTTGTCTGTAGTGCATTGTATTGAAATTGAAACTGGTCAACCATGAAGTCTAATCGGTCAATTGGCCCAATACTCTCGGATATTGTGAAATTGTCTCATTTTGGGTTTGAGGTGTACAAGTATCGGTAATACTTTAGAACGATTGTGACATATGGAAGTTCAAGATTTTTTAAGGCTGTTTCCCATGGTTGCTTATCAATGTTTGCGGTACATGATAATCGGGAACGCTTCAAGTGAATATGTCTGTTATCCGGGTACTATTGCAGTGACAGCGAAGCATTTTTGTGGTGGCTGGACATGTAGGTAGTGAACATAATTTTACCTAGTGTGGCATATTACAAATGCTTTTGGGGGAAGGAGCAAAGGTCCCAGAAGCCCTGCAATTTGGGATATTTTATAGGAACACAATCTCAATTTTTTTTCTTCTAACCTTTGGAATTTTATGACTATTATTTTGGCCAACAAACAAAACAAAAAAGTGGGGAGGGTAATTAAGTCCATGATCTATTGAACCCCTGCCAGTGGAGGATAAGGTAATCCCTGTCACTGCCAGTGTTAGATCATTATTGCTCTGAAACTGGATGAAAGTAACTAAGGATAGCATATATTTTCAAATTTACAGCATTTATTTTCAAATTTACAGTATTCATTTTCAAAATTACAGCATTTATTTTCAAATTTACAGCATTTATTTTCAAATTTACAGCATTTATTTTTAAATTTACAGCATTTATTTTTAAATTTACAGCATTTATTTTCAAATTTACAGCATTTATTTTTAAATTTACAGCATTTATTTTCAAATTTACAGCATTTATTTTCAAATTTACAGCATATATTTTCAGATTTTGAAGGGGGTGGGGTGAAGTTGAGAAGTCTGAAATTATATGTTGCATATTTAATGAAAGGGCACCTAAATGTGCCAAAATGAAATATGTTTGTTTAATTTTCTGGGAATATTATACAAACAACATTTTATCTCTTCAGCAGAGAGGAGGCGTACACTAGGCCTTGCTGCTATCCTTGAAATCTGTTTCTGTTCAGCTATGCCTATTATTATTTAATAGTTGCTGACCAAACTTAAAAACAGTACAAAAGCACAACATTTTCTTGAATATTTTAAAATTAATCAGATTTTGATCAAAGATAAATAAAAACTAAATTTTCCTGCAGCCGTAGTACCTGAGATTCTGTTCCCCTCCTCCTTCCAACCCCCCAAAACGTTACAATTTGCCACTTTATATCTGTAAGAATTGCTATGAAAATAGCCAGGCCATAAAAATCAACTATCTTTAATCCTTCATACCTTCCCATAGCAAATTGAAATGCAAGGATCATGTAAGACCTGCAAGGATTATGTCAGAATGATGTAAGAATCTTGTAAGTCATAAAAGTTTCTTGACTTTAGTTTTTTTCTCCGACTTGCAAGAAAAAGGTAAGCTTTGTGTATGGATGATGCAAGACTTCCAAACACATGTAAGAATTAAGCAAGAATACAAAATAAAGCTTAAGTGTCACGTAAGAATTATGCAAGAATACAAGTTAAAGTCTCCAAGTCCCACGTAAGAAATATGTAAGAATATACAAATAAGGCTAATTCTTGAATTGTTTGTTGTCAGTCCAATGTGAGGAATTTGACTTCCTTACATGATCCTTTTAATTGCATGTTGCCTATTTCTTGCACATTTCTTACAAATTTCTTCACATATTTCTTACACTTTGTTTGCTATGGGTTATGTCGATGATTCTCATTTCTTATTAATTCAAGTAACCAGAAAAACTATTAACTATTCATGACTAAATTTGAATTTAATGTTAGAAATAAAGATTGACAAAATGGGGACTTTCTACTGTATTATATCACATATTTGCATACATCAAGATATGCCCACCAATTCAACCCAGAACAGAATTTACAGGCTGAAAATCCAACTTTTCAAGCTGTTTCTGTTAAAATATCAAAAAGCGTTGGAGATTTTTATCAAGTGAATACTCTGTGAATTTCTTTCAAAACATCAGAAAAATTTAGGCACACAAATATATTCGCTCTTATAATCATTAACAGTATTACTGGTGTTATACTTAATGATACACTGGCAGAGGGAATCTGGTCTCTATTGTGATGTCCATACCTTTCACGTCACATCAGGTTGTGAATTGTTTTATTTAAGTACATATGATTATATGTATATGATTATATGTATATAATTATATGTATATGATTATACGTATATGATTATATGTATGCATCATAGGCATGCATTATATGTATGCATTATATGTATGCATTATATGTATGCATTCTATGTATGCATTCTATGTTTGCATTCTATGTATGCATTCTATGTATGCATTCTATGTATGCATTCTATGTATGCATTCTATGTATGCATTTTATGTATCCTTTCTATGTATCCTTTCTATGTATGTATTCTATGTATGCATTTTATGTATCCTTTCTATGTATGCATTATATGTATGCATTATATGTATGCTTTATATGTGTATGTACAGTGTGCTAATCACTTTCGTGGAGGTTATTCATTGATTGGTTGTCGGTATTTGTGTTTGACCAATCAGAAACTTTGATTGTATATCACTGTCCATGTTAACACCATATCTGACCTTTACTGTAAGTTTTGTTTCAAAATTTATTGAATGATTTATCCAAACTATTTTTACCTTATACATCTATGCTGGCTTCTTCCCCAAATCAGCAGTTTAGGAACTAATTACTACCACCAGTTATTCCTTTCTTTTAAATAGTATGAAGTCAAGCACTGCAAACAAGCAAACCTTTTTCATGTTATCTAATGAAAATGATTCTCCAACTAAAAACACATTTTTCTAACTATTCCAAAAGTTATGTCACTAAATTCCTCGGAAATTTTTTCACTAAAAACACTGTGAAGATGTTTTTTTGCCCTTATCTTGAACTTCACTTTGCCTTTTCTACCTCTCTACCTGGCAAAATCCACAGGATGTGACTAATTCTAAGAAAGCAAAACAGTAATAGAAGCGATCCATCAACATACAGGTTACACGTCAAATTGTATGAAAAATATGAAGATTTTCATAAAATCGTGCATACTTTAATGTCTTTGCTCTATAATGAATGACCTTAAATATGCATTTTAGGGCATGGTGAAGAAAAGTCAACAAAGAGATGAGATTTAAAAGCAATTTCACATATATGCAGTTGTTTTTTTATCCTGTGGGCTTTGAAACAAAACTAATGATTAAATGGAAATTAATCAATCAATTATCTTAAAATGTACACAATTTGTTATCTCAAACGAGATGTGGGGGTGTACAAATACAAAAGAACACAGTAGCTATTTACGTAGGTTCAGTATTTTCTAGGATTTCTTTCTTTTTGTATTTTCTACTCGAGGTGCGAGGTTTGTGCAATGCACGCCGATGTCAATAACAAATTGCTAGGGAACTAGGTTTCGTTTTGACTTCCACCGTAAAAAATATTGCACTACTTAAACATACAAGGCATACTTATCGGATCAGTATCAAAATCCCACACTTAGGAAAGCAGATTTTTGTTTATTTTATTTAAGTAAGATTCAAAGCAAACTGAAAACAAAAAGATAATGAAAAAACGAATAATTTCACGATGACACAAATGGAATTTACACAACATATTAATGGTCACCCTGTGATCTTATCTTTTCCCTTTATTTTTATTTTGTTATAATTTTTATACCAGAGACCAAATGACAATCTAAATATATCATAGGCTATAATGCCTGCTATTTGATTGTCTACTGTAAAGATCTTAAATCTCACATGGAATTCTAAAATGTCAAAAATGAAGTACTTTTGGTTATGGCTGACTAGATTTGAGGATATTTTGATATCAGAAAAATTTGTTATGAATGACTGGGAAAACAGTTTAAAATATATATCTTTTTAATTATTTATTTAAAGTTCAGTCATAAATGATAATTTTAAGTTTAGATGTTTATTGGAGATACTGGTTTATGGTAAAAAAATAATTAAAAAAAAAAAAACTCAAAAAATTTACTTCCATACTGCAAACCAGAACCAAAGATTTTGTGGTTCTGATGCCTTTTTCATGTTGATTGATTTTATCTCTGCCAAGGAAGTTGGACAGAGGTTATGTTTGCACCCGTGTTTGTTTTACTTTGTCATTTTGTTTGTCCATCAAAGATATCTTCAGAACTGATAATTGATTTGGATTAAATTTAGTATGTGGTTTTGTTACTGCTTAAGGAAGAAGTGATTAAAATTTGAGACATATTGGAAGAGGGGAAGGGTACAAATGGAAGGGTGAGGTCACTTTAAGGTGAGTTTGTCTGTCATCAAGATATTTCTAGAACTGAAGATTGGATTTTGATCAAATTTGGTGTATGGTTTTGTTACTGCTTAAGGAAGAAGTGATTAAAATTTGAGACATATTGGAACAGGGAAAGGGTGCAAATGGAGGGGAGGGGACATTTTAAGGTGAGTTTGTCTGTCATCAAGATATCTCCAGAACTGATGATTGGATTTTGATTGAATTTGGTGTATGGTTTTGTTACTGCTTAAGGAAGAAGTGATTAAAATTTGAGACATATTGGAAGAGGGGAAGGGTACAAATGAAAGGGCGAGGACACTTCAAGGTGAGTTTGTCTGTCATCAAGATATCTCCAGAACTGATGATTACATTTGGAGAAAATTTGGTGTATGGTTTTGTTACTGCTTAAGGAAGAAGTGATTAAAATTTGAGACATATTGGAAGAGGGGAAGGGTACAAATGAAAGGGCGAGGACACTTTAAGGTGAGTTTGTCTGTCATCAAGATATCTCCAGAACTGATGATTGGATTTTGATTGAATTTGGTGTGTGGTTTTGTTACTGCTTAAGGAAGAAGTAATTAAAATTTGAGACATATTGGAAGAGGGGAAGGGCACAAATGGAAGGGAGAGGACATTTCAAGGTGAGTTTGTCTGTCATCAAGATATCTCCAGAAATAAAGATTGGATTTTGATTGAATTTGGTGTGTGGTTTTGTTACTGTTTCATGAATAAATTATTAACATTTGGGACTAATTGGAGCAAGGGAAGGGCAGAAATTAAGGGGTGGAATATTTTAGGATGATATCTGTCAAGACTAAGTTATCAAGACTAAGTTGAAACTTTCCAATAGTAAATGTGCTGAAAATGCAATAGGTATGCGCTCTAGAGAATACTAATATTCTAGTGTATTAACTGTTATGTCATTGCATATAATATTTGTGATATTGTGTTTACAAGGACTTTCAGCAAAATACACCAAATATGAAACAAAACAGACATGCGGTTGTTAAAATATAAACATTTCAAGATTTTTACATTAAGCCCCGCCTACTCATTAATATGCATATCACATCCAAAAACAATGGGGCACATCTACAGACCATGGGCTATCTGTGTTCCAAATATGGCATGAATCCAGTCTTACTGTTCTTGAGATACCGTGTTTACAAGGTCTTTTCAGCAAAATCATATTAGGCCCCGCCCACTATGCATATTAAAGAAATTCAACATTTTTACAATCATAAACATGTACACACCAGTCAGTTCTTGAGATATCGTACTAACTAGTTGCACTCTGAATGAAGATCCAAACAATCAATACATTTTCTGGACTCAAAGAGACTTACATCAAGTGTTCTCTGCAATCAATGAAAATGAAACAATTGGTTTCTGCTATGAATAGAAAATGAGGGAATGTGAATCCCGGCTAATTAGAGCTCAAACAATGAAAACAATGGTATGGCCTTGGAAGAAATCCAGTCAGAAGATAATCTACAAGTGTTCAGAATGCAAATGTTCATTACAGATTAAAACTTGGGAATGAATCTTGGTGGGCCTATGATTTAGAGGTAGATTTAATTGGGTACGGGGATCAAATGAACTCTATAAATTTATTTTAGTCATGCTGGAAGGCGGAGCATGCTGTCACAGACACACATATATGCCAGCATAGATTCCTTATGCTATTAACATCAGAACCAAAAACTAGCTAGTTGAAAAATACAGGATTTAGATAAGGATATAATAGTATGTATGCCTTACCTTACATCATTTACATAAAGTCTGAAATAAAGCTTCATAATTCTGCCAATTTTCAACCCATTCACATCATTTTCAGTTTTTTTTTGATAGATTTCATTCATACATGCCGAAAAGTTTCTCTTTAAGTCTACCCGCACCCGACACCTGAATTAATCCTGAAAACTCAGGTATGACAATTACCAACTGCCCAAGTCTATTTATGGGTGTATAAAATTACACAAAGCCAGAGCTGAATAATCAAGGCACTTTTGTGATTAAAATCACTCATTCGTGTTAAGTGTCTTAGTGGGTTGTTTGTTTTCAAACTGGTGATAAAAATAACTATGTATCATAATGCCTGAGGTAATAATGTGCATTGACTGTGAATGATTGATGGACCATTTCTCCTAAGGAAAGATATTGCTTCATGTATGTCACCTCTATACATTTTAGAATTGAAATATTGAAAACCACAAAATTTTGTTCATGTCATCCAAAATAGTATACACTGCAAGTACATAAGGTTGTGTGAAGTGTATAATATGCACGCAAGAAGCAGGAATATTGGGAACTATCCGAGGCTCCATGGTTAAACGTTACAGAAAAGTTATCTTTTTCATGCAATTAACTAAATCCAAAATAAGATATTCTAAATGAAATAGGATTAAAACAGGCCTTGGGAAACATATAGTTACATCAAAACTAGATAACAACTGGCAGTCATGTTGGATATAGACAATTTGTTCAGTTCTACACACTACAATGTGTGATACTTTGATTTCGAATAGATCTTTAAAACTTATTTAAAAATAAAGGTGTTTCTGGCAAATGTACTTTATGATATATCCAATAAAATCAAAAGAATCATTACGACTGAAACATTTGCAATGTTGAAGTATATTGAAATTTTGTGTGCATATTCGTTGCTTGTATGCACTAGGTAACCGCCATGCTGACTATGTAGTTTGATGTTACATGGATTTTAAGGAGACAGATATAATCCTTACTTCAAACGATTGAATTATAAAAATAATTAATCTTCTGAAATAATCAATCTTCTGAAAATCAATCTTCTGAATAATCAATCTTCTGAATAATCAATCTTAACACATTTTAGTACCTATTAAAAAATTGAATGCTACTCCTATGGGCGCCACCATTTTGATTAAAATAATGGAATATTATTTTTTCTTTAAAATCTATCTCAAGTTTTCTAGCTTATGAAAAGTTTATTTTCCTTTTGTTAGAATAGAGGACATTTTAGTGTAAATGTGAAATTATCACAACATGCTGTTACGTGTCACATCATTTTGGAATAAAAACTTTAAATAAAATCTATAAAAGACAATAAAATCCATGTCCCTGTTGAAGAAATTGTCATCAGTCACAAGATTTCAAAACATGACTTGAAGAAAATGGCAGAGTCCATATGTCAACTTCAAACATGAATAATTGGGGACAGGAATAAGATAAAACTTAATGTGTTTGGTAGTTGATTTAGATTTGAATCCTATATCATATGGATGGTATCATACTATTAAATCTCCTTCAAGTCAAAAGGTCTAAAACAACAGTTTAAAAGATTTCCATTTCAAGTAACCAGGCAATGTGACCACTTCCTATTTAAACATTTGAGTCTCTCTCACCAGTCCTGATTAAGTACTAAAATATTTTGGATAAAACGATTCGGCTTTAATTATCACTGATCAAGTGTTTGACAGTAACTTGAGGTTTTACATGGGTGTCATTGTGAGCAGGGCTAGCAGGGGAAATGGGTCCTTAGTAAATGATGGGTGCTCTAATGATTTGATGGAAACAACATGTGTACCTATTGAATTTAGGGGAAATTGCTAAATTTATTTAAAATCTATTTAAATCATTAATTAATTGTTTTGATTTTGGCAATTTTTACAGCTTCAAATTTTTGTGCAAAACTGAATTAGGACTCTGGTGATTGCTGCATTTATTATGTAAAATGCACTCATTTTTATCTATGCCAAAATTTTTATTTTTACATCTTTACCCCATAACCCTTCTGCCAATATTTTCTTTTTTTTTATATCTTTACCATACCCCATTTCAACTGTTAAATTGTTGCACAAGAATGTTGCTTTTATTGAAATACTGTAACATCAAATTTTGATCAACCATAACTTTTAACTATTTTTTTAAAACTTCATCTGCTCTTCTCGGCAGTTATGCCGATATCAACAGATAATACATCCATAAAGCTTTTGAGAAAAAGACAAGTTTGAACTACCTCAATTTTGAAAGGCATTGGCTGGGTATTGCAGTGCCAAAAACACACTATGGATATCACTTCAGCCATCTGAAGTTATTCTTTCACTAATATTCTTCAAAATGAAAAGGGCTTCAGACTCACTAAGTACTACGGAGTGACGAGGTATCAGGAAGACACAGAACAATATAGTTAGCAGTTATTTCATAATGAAAAAAATACAGACACATGGAAAAATACTTTTCAAGAGTCGATTTATTTAGTCACATTGGGAGATTCTTCAATCAGATTAAGAAAGAGGGTACAAAAATGGAATTCATTAGAATAAATCATTCATCAAACCAATTCATCCATTTTCAGCAGAGTGCTAACTTGATTAGTCTAAAATGAATATTTATCACTCCAAACACACACACAAAAAACAAGTTTCCAAATCATTTAAGTCTTCTCTTTTAAATATTTTCAATTTCAAAATCATTTTACTCTAAAGATAAAAGTGATGTATGAAGGACAGTTAAGTGAAGATTAAGAGAAAAATACCTTTGAATCTGTAAAGCAGTGATGTATAATGGTATGTTTCATACTGATATGAGTACCAAACCAAAGGTTTTTCCATAAATGATCTATCTTTTAAGATATTAATGATAGTGAGCGATTCAGGGTAAAGGCACTTCGTGACAAATGTCTGTTGTTGGTTTTATGCTTGTTTTAAGACGAGGGTATTTACCTAATCATTCAAATTCAGAAGAAAGGATCTGTGTAACCAGCCTCTAAAACAATGTTGCATACATTCTTATCTGAATTAAGTTCCAAGCTACATCATATTAAGTTACACAATACTCACAGAATCATAAGCCATCACGACTTCACAATACTTCCTTCAGAAAACTTCCTTTAAACATCACGAGATAATGATCATCTTCCAAGATGGAAAAGTCTAAAACTACATCTAAAACAAAAACTGTTTATCTAAAATAAAAGGTACCCTGGAAAATTAGTTTCAGTGGTATACAATTTAAGATAGTTTGGATTTCCCCCGATTGCATTTCATCAATTACATGGCACATCGAGGAAACTTAAATTGACTAGAACAAAATCTTGCTCTTATTTCTACTGTTATATATAGAAGAAAACAAAATCTTGTTGAAACACATTTCAAAAATTCATAACCTCTAAATCAAACAAGGAAGAAAACTAAGAAAAATGCAACTTTCTGATTTGGCCCAAAATCTCACATAAAACAAAACAATATTCTACTTTATCTAGTGACCCCAGCAAAACCCTAATTATACCCATTCATTAATATCTATAGGATCATAATTATCAATAAAATTATCATTTTTTTTAGGGCAAGTAAAGATACAAAAAACAATATACTTTTTCTTTATGGCAAAAAAACAAATTTCAAGAGGGAGTGGTAAGTTGACCACCTTCATTATTGATAAAATACAAGGCACTTGAACATGTGGCAATCTAATATTTCAAAATCTATTAAATCTGTTCATGTCTTAACTTAAAATCAATTTTCCAACTTTTTTCCAAAAATATATATATGTATACATCCTAAATGTGAGTAATACTGAAAACAATGCATATTGAAAACCTTTCTTAATTACAAAAACTGCTTTTGCATTTTTGAAACTTTAAAATGCAATTAGGAAATCTTTAAAAATTCATATCTCCTGAACGAAAAATGATATCAACCTGATTTTTGTACCAAATTGGCTTCAGAAGTATGTCTTTCAAATAAAATTTTACAAAAAAACCATGGGAATATTCCTTTAATTTCATTAAAATACTCAAGATGTCACACTTTGCTTATTTTACATATGAAGTTCAATGTTTTTTGGTGGTTATTGTGGAGCAGTATAAAACCAGTTCACATATATGTACAATGCAGTTTGAATAGCACACTGTACGTGGCCCCCCGAGCACGGGCGCTTATTAGGAAGTAACTTTGGGCCTCAAAAGTGGTGTAGTTCTATTTTTGTAATTAAAAATTTTCTTGAATTTTTTGTACGTCTCATTATCTTTCCATATGCTTAAATCATTTCATTATACTAGCTTCTTCAGTACAAAAGAAAACAACACAAAACTAATGTTTAGTGGTTCCAATGCATTCTTTCATTGTTGGTTGATTTTCAATCTAAAAGAAAAACAACCAGAAAATAATGTTTAGTGGTTCCAATGCATTCTTTCATTGTTGGTTGATTTTCAAGATTTGTACGAACTTGCATTGCATAGGCTTATCATCAAATATGCTAAATAACATATTCATAAGCCATGCCCACCATGCATATAAATAAAATAGACCCTGTAGACAACACTTGTATGATGCAAAACATGCATATGGTTGCACATTTATCAGTTTTAAGAATTTTACATAAAGCCCCACCTACATGACATCACTACCAAACTAATAGGTCACATATACGGACTATATCAGTGTACCACATGACATGTGTGCAATATGTTTACAAGTTTTGGAGCAATTTCACAATAAGGCACACATATTAGTAATAGAATCTGTTGACAGCATATATACAGAAGTACCGACAAATAACTTGCAAGTTTGATGCAAACATGGTTGCTACTTATCAATATGCATAACATCACCACCAAAAACAATAAGGCTCACTTACGGATAATGGGCTATGTGTGTACCATATATGACATGAATCCAGCTTATCATTCTTGATATATCATGTTAACAAGCTTGCTGTCACAAGACACACATATACATGTCAGCATAAGATCCTTATGCTATTAGCATTGGAACCAAAAACACCATTTTCCGCTTCTTATTGCAATATTTTCATATTTTCCAACGCTAAAGATGCAATTGTTTTCTGCATGATCTAGCATGAAACCTTTGCTTGAAATCAATAGTACAAGAGGCCTTTACGAATGGCAGTCTTTTCTAACCACCTGTACAATATTTCTACATCAACTCATGCATACAAAGTACAACACAAATTGGCAAAGTTTCGTGCTGGGGGTGAATTTCCAATTGATTTAAATTACTGAATACAGACTCAATTATTAAGCATAGAAAGGTACAGTATGATACATGCAGATAACAACTACCTTCTAATCATAATATTTGCACTGGTTTGGGAATTTGTAATGGTTACTGGATATTTACAAAGTTGATCAATTAACAAAATAAAAAAAATGAAAATATGTAAAGTTCACTGAGGTTCCATTCCTATCATGCAATAGCAGAAAATGCATATACCTGAACAATTTAAGGGGATCCTGAGGTATACTTTGTAATACTGCAGAAAATGCCATCACATCAACGATAGTGTGATTCAAATGGTCAAATTTCACTAAGAAATGTACTGCACAGTGTATACTGCACAGTTGGAGGCAATTTAGCACCCAAATGTTCTTCTACATTTATCAAATGCCAAAACAACTAAACATGACATGGCACATTCCCAGCATTCTGCTGATCTTTCATCCACCTATTAAAATAACATGTATTAACCCTTACTTAAACCACATGGCGATGTTATCACCGCTTCAAATCACATTTTTCTAATAATAAATTTGGGACTTAATCAAAGTCCAATGGAGTAATCTTGGTACCATTTTAAAGTACTTGGATATTTCTTTCACAAAATGTAACTTTTTTGGGGGGTCATGTTACAGAATTTTGAGAAAAAGTAGCTTAAAAAAGGGTATAATTCAAAAATTGCTTTAAAAAAATTGGCAAAAAGTGTTTTTTTCCCTTTTAAATCTTACAGTAACTTCAAGATCACAGTTTTGCTTTAAAATCAAACACGCAAATCTTAAGACATAATATTATTGATCTCTGGTCTAATTTTTATAATTCCTACCTACAATCTTTTGTTCTTGAGAAATATCTTTAAAATTTCATAAATTTCTGCCATTTTTGACCAGTTTTTTCTTTAAAAAATTGTGTACCAAAACCGTACATCGCACCTCCTTAATTGAATCGCCGTTCGAAAGTGCTTGCAATTTCCTTTCCTTTGATATAAAAATTACAGGCATACCCCCCTCTAATTGAACCCATTCCTATAAAAATTCAATTTCACCACAGCATTTTCAATAAACATCTAGTGTAGTGGATATGAACACGGCCAAAATGCGAGCGCACCAGGCTTGAGTCTCACCGTGACTACTGCATTATAATTTTTGTGCTGCAGTTTTCAGGGGTCATTTGATTAAAATAATATTTAGTGTTTATTATCTTTCCTTTCTTCCAAAAAATTCTAGATTAGCATCATTAGAAATGCAATGTTATAAAGAATCTAAATATGTAAACACAAATCTCTGTTTACAATATTGACAAGAAGTTATACTTGTGCAAAGATTAGCCATTTGTTGGCCAAATTTAGCCAAACATTGCCTAATTTGCATATTTTTGTCCAATATTTCCTACTTTGGCTTTCATTACTCAAAAAAAAGTATCTTAGCTTCCATTCCAACCAGACTTGTAAGAAAAGAAAATGAAAGGAAGGTTGACAAAAATGCCTAAGAAAAAAAAGCTACGAAAATTGGGCTCGCATTATTCAAAGCCCTGGTAGAGTAAGTATTAACCCTCTTTACATGCAGTATCACAGCCCCTTGTTCAAACTAGTCGATTTGGGCAAAACAGATTATAAAGCTCTGTATTCAAAATAAAATTGAATTTAAGAGTTGACATCTTGGACTTGATACAATGCTTAGCACGCCTGCAGAGCTTTAAAGTACTAAAATGAAGAGTAAAACAATCCCCATGTAACACAGTTTTAAAGAATTTGTAAACCAAGGTCTGAATAGCTCTTAAAATCAATAATACCATGGATTAAGAAGTGAAAAATCATCTCGTCAAATAACAGACAGAAGAAAATAGGTCTTCCAGAGATTACAGTACTGCAACAAGTCCTAAAGTCTAATCAAATAAATCAAACTAATGCAGTCCAGTGTCAAAGGTCATGTGTGGCCACAATTTGCTTCAGGTACTCGGAATAAAGTTTTTCCTGAAAAAGAAGAAAAACAACATTGAAAAAATATTGTTTGGACACTGAATGGAATTCAAGTATACCTAATGGTTAAATGACTACCGAAAAATATAAAACATATTTGTTGGTACCAAGTACTACAAAGTTAAAAACGTCATTCCAGAGTTTTCTTTCTTCTCTTAACAGTGGCACCAAAAATTACTTTTGTTTTATTGTGTTTTAGAGACAGTAAAAATTCTTTAGCTCAGTCTTAAACAAAAAAGAAACTTATCCTGTATTTTAGTTACTCAAAATATTTGTAATTTACATAACATTTGAGATGAATAGGTTGAATAGTTCAAATGGTTTATGTCAAGTAAAGGTTATTTCTGCTTTTTATTATTTTCAAAAGATTTCAACAAATCAAGCTGATGCTGCCTCTATGTGCAACTAATGTATTAAAGCAAGTAAAATCATTCATTATAAAACATTAAGTTTCTGATTAATCCAGTCCATGCTATCAATTTATGAAGCAAATTAAAACATGAATAAACTACTTGATTCAATTCACCAGAGAATAAAAAAAGAGAACAATAATAATTGTTCATTTAAAATAAATTGGATTTACTAAGATGAGTGGCCCTTACCTTAGCAGATCTAACTTTTGTTTCCACAAATTCTCTCTGCTCTGAAAACAAATTCTTCTGCTTCCGAGATAGTGTTGATTTTAAACTGGTGAAATAAAATTAAAAAAAAATTTGAAAACTCTTCTATGATACAAATTCATTTCTAAATATTTTGGCAGCTTGGACTTTACACGACTGCAAAATCTGTTTTTCAGTTCACTTGTTTTAAATTTCACATGAACACTAATAAGAAGGTACAAACCACATTGAGAAGAATTACTCTCTCTCAAATTTTAAACTAGGATTCAAGTTCTGTTACAGATTGGTGGGTTTTAACATGAGTCCAGGAGTCAGAATTGATAAACATGAGTCCAGGCTCCACAATAATCCACACAGACACCTATGCAGGATATATCTAACTAACCTCCCTCATCACCCATATCTAACTAACCCCCCTCATCACTCATATCTAATTAACCCCCTCATTACCCATAACTAACTAACCCCCCTCATCACCCATATATAACTAACCCTTCTCATCACCCATAACTAACTAGCCCCCTCATCACCCAGATCTAATACATCCCCTCATTACCCATAACCATAACTAACCCCTCTCACCCATATCTCACCCCCTCATATCTAGCTAACACCCCTCATCACCCATATCTTAATAACTCCCTCATCACCCATATCTAACTAACCCCCTCATATCTAATTAACCCCCTCATCACCCATATCTAACTAACTACCCCCTCATCACCCATATCTAACTAACCCCCTTATCACCCATAACTATAACTTAACCCCCTCATCACCCATATCTAACTAACCCCTCTCATCACCCATAACTAACCCCTTTCATCACCCATATCTAACTAACCCCCTCATCACCCATATCTAACTACCCCTCATCACCCATATCTAACTACCCCCTCATCACCCACATCTAACTAACCCCTCATCACCCATGACTAACTAACCCCCTCATCACCCTACAAATAAGTATTTGGGTGCAGACTATTTCCTCCATTTTGCCATCTGTTATCCAATTTATCCTACAATAATCTTTTTTACAAGCATTATAAACTCTTACTAAGTACACAAAACATGCATTGCTTGTCAAAGCGCCATATAGTCATAACATAAACGCCATATAGCCATAGCATTACAGGATTTTATATTAAATTTCAGAGATAAACCATGATATCTTCATAGCAAATAACTATCTCCGGCTGTTGTTTTTCTTGCTAGAATCGATCAGTTTCCAAGAAAAGAGATAAGGTCTCCTTACAGGATGAACCAAAGCCTAGCAAAGCACATGCATCTAATTCATTAATCATCAATGCCAGTGGTTTGTTCTAATAAGTTACCATAATTCTGTAAACTACATGTCTTGCTTTAATGTTAAAAAGACTCCAAAAGGTCTGCTTAAATGGATCCAAAAATTTGTCACGATCTTCCAAAGGCACAGTCTAATAAATAAGTAATAGCTGAAGTCAGAAAGACATAAAAAAAACCTAAAAGACATGGGATTATATTCATCTTTGGAGCTAATTAAGAGGTTAGACATATAGTTTGCACTTTCCATGAGAATTTATTTCTGCAAATAATATTTCCTGTCTGTATTTCTCAAAAGTTACAAGAAATATCTCATCTATTTCATAAGTATGAGTCTCATGTTATATAAAATGTTTGATACTAGTGCAAGAAAATTATTCAAAATCAACACACCTTGTTGAAATTTTGGCTAGGATTATGAGTACAAGTGAAAAAAACAGCATCGCTCCAAGTACATGGAAGTGCCATTCTTTGGGTATGGTAGTCCACATGTTACCGATCGGAGACTGTAGAAAAACAAAAGATGTATTATATTTTGATGCCCATAAAGAAATTAATGGCAACTTGAATGCACTTTTGAACTAAGTGGATTCTGTTTTGAAAATATTAGGCAGGTCAATTTGCTTTACACAACTACTTGAAGGGCATATGAATATTATATCTGCTGAACTTTAAAAAAGATCAATACAAATTTGCAAATTTTAGCACAAATAAAACCTCTGCAACACCATACATATAATTCATCATGTGTCATTCCTATTAGACAAGCGGCAATAGTCAGTCTAAAAGAGGAACCTATATAATAGTCAGTCTAAAAGAGGAACCTATAAGGCTTTAAAGTTCATTTGTTCTATTTACTCAAAGATAAATATAGAACAATTAATTCTATATTTGTCTGTAAAATTGGACAAAGTTTCATAGAGAGATGTGAAAATTTGCATTTTTGGTATAAGCTTCTTAATCGTGTGTTCCTACAGTACTTTGCTGCCTTTTTTTCTGTTCACTAATCACATGTTATAAGTAAATGGAAAATAAAACATAACGGAATGTAGCAGAAAATCTCTCTGAAATAATATCAAAACATTAATACTATATATATACATAGTTTCAAAATGAATGAAGGAAACTTTCAAATAAACTTACCAAATACAATCTCAATGTCTCTGCTCCATTTTCCCCCAAACTAGATACTAGGAATTCTTGTGATAGGCTACTGGCAAGGAAGTTGATGGTTAACACAATGGGAAATAGAAAGCCCAGGAAGGAAAACAAACACCATCTCCCTCTAGCTTTCAAATTGTACGAATTGGCCAATCTAGGGTACAAAAAATATTACAGATCATTTTCTTTAACAGGATAAACAAAACAATTTTCTGAATATACCTAAGAAATGGGAGAAAAAAGTCACTCTCACATCCCAAAGTGGGAACTTCTTTTACAACAGTGGATCATATTTTGATAAAACCAGAAGCAGAATTGAAACAGCTTTGGACTTGACAGTGGTGACTATCTTTTCACTTTGGGTGCTCTTTTTTTTCTTCATTCTTCCCAAGAGCGAGTCCTGGTTCTGATAAAGCTATTGCACTATAAAATGGCATCCAGTCTAGGGTAACTCGTGAATTCTTATGCATTTCCACCAAAGAAGCCAGGCATAAATAACCTCTAACCTCTATGATTCAAATACAGATTTTAACTTGAACTAATCAAACACCAATGCTCTGTAATTAATAAGGGAATACACACAATGGCATAAATAAGGACTTAGACCCAAACAATTTTTCCTTTGTGGAAAAAATCTACTTTGAAAATCCACAATTTTTGCAAAAATTCACAAATGTTTTATTCAGATATGAACACTTATATCAACTTTCTATGAAATTATGATCATCAATGATCTAAAACTGACTTGTTGTATCATTTTCTATTTACAGCTGCCCATTCTTCCCACCTGAACAATTTCCTAACTTTTTGTTAACAGCATAGCAAGATTTAACGTCCCGAAAGCATCCAGTGCTAGACATTACATCAAGACGACCACAGCCTTTGATAACCAGTTGTGAACTCACTGGTTGCAGACCCACCGGGATTCGAACCCGGGACGTGCGGGTGAGAGGACAAAGCACTACACCCACGGAGGTCTGTAATAATGCATGAAGACCAAACAATCACAATCACCATTTCTGAAATCTTTCTATTTTTCATCCTCTGCAATTCCGGCACACGGCAAATATTTAATTAAGATAATGAGGTCATTTGAATCCCCATGATACCGTACGGCTACGTCATGAGCAAAAGATTGAAACTCACCTGTCATCTTGAAGCTTCTTATCAATGAGAGTTGATATTTGCTCACAGTCGGTTTCCAGAGTGTTGAGTGTGTTCTGGATTGTTTGGTTAATCGTTTTCTCGATGTCCTTACACACTTCCTCAATTTGGTTGACGCATCTGGTCTAGTCAACAAAATGAGAAGAAAAAAAACATGAATGATGGAACATTATTACCTACCCCAAGTATTTGCACTGAACCTGAAAGTTAATTTGCAATTCTTAATTACATTGATTAAACATGCAATCCAGGAAGTCAAAAAGCAGATGCAGAAAATACACTTGATATCATCAATAGCAAGGAAATATTTTTATCTTCCCGAGCCCATACAAAGAAAATATCACTTGAATGAAATATACAGAAATATCTTATACTAATTTGATAGTTTTTAATCTTTCCATCTCTTGTTGTTATCTTTTGCTACCTACCTTGCCAGAGGTCATGGATGGCACAAAAATGGTCGGCATATCAAACCCTGTCCGGTTGAGGCCAGGCCTTTTGCAGAGTTCCTGGACTATCTGCATCAACACACGCTGGAAAAGAGGAAACAAAATCATTTCTCTATGCAACATGACCTAGAATATGATCGGTTCATCTATGCACCATGACCTAAAATATGATCGGTTCATCTATGCACCATAACCTAGAATATGATCTGTTAATCTATGCACCATAACCTAGAATATGATCGGTTGATCTATGCACCATGACCTAGAATATGATCGGTTGATCTATGCACCATGACCTAGAATATGATCGGTTGATCTATGCACCATAACCTAGAATATGATCAATTGATCTATGCACCATAACCTAGAATATGATCGGTTCATCTATGCACCATAACCTAGAATATGATCGGTTGATCTATGCACCATGACCTAGAATATGATCGGTTGATCTATGCATCATGACCTAGAATATGATCGGTTAATCTATGCACCATGACCTAGAATATGATCGGTTGATCTATGCACCATGACCTAAAATATGATCAGTTCACATAAGAGTTGCCCTTTCATAAATGGCAGCTTCTGTACCTGGTACACAGTAATACAGGGTAATCTGGAACCACCAGCAGAAAAGGCAGTGGGAACATCTGTGTGCTGTATTGTGCCTCTATATATCCATTTCATGACTGCTTTAATTCCTTAAGGCTAATCATCATCATAGGAGTTTGATTATTGTTCAATTCTATTTCTAGCTAAATGGTACATATCAAGTGGACATTAGTCACAGTATAAATATGCACCATTTCAGGGAAATATTCTAATGAGTTAAGTGGAAAACCCGATGCCTGCAGACAAGTGGCCAACTTTACTCATGCGATGATAGGAGAGAGAGTAAGATGATGACTGGTGTTGGTAAGTTCTGGTTTATTGATGAAAAGTGAAAGTAACTTTTCATTAATGTAAGAATGAGGGGGTGTAATGATGTCAAAAAACTATCCAAAATAACTTATCACACTAAAATATTCAGTTCCAGCATGATCTTTGTTCTGTCAAGACTTACTGTCCTTTGAATGCTAATGTTTTATCTGACTGATAATTAATTTTGTTGCGAACTCCACTTAATGGCGAAAAGCCTTGAGAGAAATAATAAAAAAAATTGTGAAATATATATTAAGTAATACTGTTACCTATGTGTTGGTGTTTTACTTTTATGTGGTGGGGAAATATGTAATTTAGAAAATCACCTACAATGTAACAGTGTGTACCATGTTCAATCAATTGAGACCAAGAATAAATATGACGGCTGGTGGATTTGTCCTGTATTGCGTTGAATTTGTTTGCCACCAATAAGGATCTGGTCCACTTACAATGTGAACCAATTAAGGTAGGGCAGGCTACTAGATCCTATGCTTGATAGATTGGGATGAAGAATAAGTATTGGCACAATAGAGGGGTTGGCACAATAGAGGGGTTGGCACAATAGAGGGGTTGGCACAATAGAGGGGTTGGCACAATAGAGGGGTTGGCACAATAGAGGGGTTGGCACAATAGAGGGGTTGGCACAATAGAGGGGTTGGCACAATAGAGGGTTGGCACAATAGAGGGGTTGGCACAATAGAGGGTTGGCACAATAGAGGTTGGCACAATAGAGGGTTGGCACAATAGAGGGGTTGGCACAATAGAGGGGTTGGCACAATAGGGTTGGCACAATAGAGGGGTGGCACAATGAGGGGTTGGCACAATAGAGGGTTGGCACAATAGAGGGGTTGGCACAATAGAGGGGTTGGCACAATAGAGGGGTTGGCACAATAGAGGGGTTGGCACAATAGAGGGTTGGCACAATAGAGGGTTGGCACAATAGAGGGGTTGGCACAATGGGGGTTGGCACAATAGAGGGGTTGGCACAATAGAGAGGGTTGGCACAATAGAGGGTTGGCACAATAGAGGGGTTGGCACAATAGAGGGGTTGGCACAATAGAGGGGTTGGCACAATAGAGGGGTTGGCACAATAGAGGGGTTGGCACAATAGAGGGGTTGGCACAATAGAGGGGTTGGCATAATAGAGTCTGACCACAGATCAAAATTTCCTCATTCCAGAAGAGAATCTGTTGAAACGCCTAAAAAATTTAAAACCAAATTCATTTCCCCTTTGAATTTTGTTCAGGCAATGTTTTCACAGTTTAATAAAACAAAAAAATAGTATCTGATATTCAAGCTCAGTGCATGCCATTGGCACTTGCCTAACAATGGAAGCAGGTCTCGCATTCTTTTGTATTTTGCAAGTAATTTCTTTTCCAAAATGAACACCGTGACATCCTAAGAAATCAGTCAGTCAACATTCCAGGAAATATGTGACAAAATTTGGCACAAATTTAAAGAAAGCAACGCAACAAACACTGAAACCCAACTATCTCAGCATGCACCACTCAAAACCAGGACGTAAGAGAAAAGCAAACACTGTGCTGCATGACCCACATATTTCACCAAGTCATGGCAGGTATACCCTACACCAACCAGGAAGTGGAGTAAATGATTCACATTAAACACTATTAGGTTAACAGGCCAACAGCAACAGCAGGAAATACAAAGTGCTGTTATCCTGTTCAAAGTTTGCACAAGGAATGACTCACTTAAGAGATTTTCTCTAAAGTGTTTTGCTCCTCTACAGAAGTCCCAAAGTTAAAAGAGGAAATAATTCATAATGTGCACTTTACGTCAAGAAAACATAAGTGTGGTTTACATGACCAATGATTATACAAATGTTTTAGAAGCAAACTTTGCCCAGGTGAAAAAGGAAATTTGTAATAAAACTATGCACCATGATGCAAATTACTTGGGCTTGTTTTCTTAGCTTGCTTGGGATAGTTTCCAGCATATTTAACACATGGAGCTTTTTGAAGTCTAATACTTTCTGTTGTCAGTTACAAAGCAATTGATGACAGAAAAAGGCCTGTACTATTGTCATATTTTTTCAACCCAAAAGGTTTTCTTTTCTTTCTTGGAAGCTTTTTTTAAAGACAAATTTTTTCTTCAAAATCAGACTTGAAACTTTAAATTCACTCTGAAGATTTTTTTTACACATAATTGATACTTTCAATAAGAAGAATAAGAATTCTTTCCTTATCAAATCACTATTCAGCAATAATTTTTTTCAAAATACTACTGACATATTTGAAATGGTGGTGAACCACAACAAATGAAAATTTCCCCTGAAATTTCTAAACTACTAAACTATCAAAATTTCAATATACTGCAGGCTTTTACCCTCTAATAAACCTCCTTTGGTCAATTTGAAAACAATTTAAAACAAATTAGATATTTCGAAACCAAAAACGGGGAAAATAGAGAAGGAAACAAGGCGCCCCCTTATTATTCACCTGTCTATCACTCTCGTGACCTGCTTCATCCGCCTTGGAGAGGTAAAACCTCATTCGATCGCTGTGTTTCTCATTCAGTTTCTCCACAATATTCAGTGTCCTTTTACACAAAGCTTGACCAATGGGATCGAAGAAGACAAATATGAGATCGGCGAGGTCACCTGCAGAAAACAATACATAAAATTGTTTATTTAATATCAATGCTCGCTCAATAACAAATGCAAGAAATGGCCTGCTTCAAGCAAGATAATTAATAAGTTGAGGAAAACCGCAAATTTTGATCAATACAGGGACACCCGGATGCTATTTTGGGTTTTAACCACAAAACCTCTCCTCATGATTTATATATGTATCAAGTGGCGAAACATTCATAGTAGTGAAAACATAAAACTGTATAGGAGAGAAGAACAGAACAAAAATTGAATAAACAGGATTTGCAGATACATCATACATTAGAAGAAAAAGTACACATCAATTTAATCATAAACACCAGTAAGGGGAAAATAGCATAAGATAAAATGGCCAACTGTGGTTTAACAGAAAGATTTCACCAGAGGGAGAAATCCCATGTGGTTGCGATGCTAAATTTGGATTAGAAGCAATTTTGTTTTCATTTAAAGATCACAACCAATCCATATACCAAGTATGACATAAATCCACCTCACTGTTCTTGAGATGTGTGTTTACAAGCTTAACAGAATTTTACATTTAGCTCCGCCTAATGTTCATGACATCAGCACTAAAATCAATAGCGCTCATCTACAAACAACAGCACATCCCTATACCACATATGACATAAATTCACTGCATAGTTCTTGAAATTATCATGTTTACAAACTTAACATTTAGCCCCGCCTACTAACTATTATTCATGACATCAGCACCAAAAACAATAAAGCTCATCTACAAACAACAGCACATCCCTATACCACGTATGACATAAATCCACCGCTTGGTTCTTGTAATAGCATGTTTACAAGCTTGTTAACAGAATTTCACATTTAGCCCCCATACTAACTAATAATATTCATGACATCAGCACCAAAAACAAAAGGGATCATCTACAGACAACAACACATCCATATACAAGTATGACATAAATCCACCACACAGTTCTTGAGATATCGTGTTTACAAGCTTGTCACAGACACACATACATACACGCTAGCATGACTACATAGGTTTCTTAAACTATCGCATCGGATCCAAAAAAAGAATGATTACTTAACATACAAGCAACTTATTGGTTCCATTGCAAATCAAACCACAATTTGTGAAATAGAATTTGCAATTAGCTTCCTTCAAACACCAGATTAAGGGTCAAGGTAGAGCTGTCTTAACGCATGGGCATGCTGGGTAGTTGCTCAGGACCCACAATTTTAGGGGCCCCATGAATAGAATATCACAAGTTATGTGACCAAAATGTTCTATTATTGTATAATGTGCAACATACCAGAAAATTCTTCAAAATAATGCAAATTTCAAGTGCTCAAGAGTTCTTTCAAAAGTGTAATAAACTTCAGAACAAAGGGTCAAGAGCCCTCAAATTTCACTGGTCAATAAAGTAAAGTTAATTAGGAAATCTCCTTCAATTTGTGTGAATATTTTTTGAAATTTATAACTATGCCACTAGACTGCCAACTGTACAGGAAGGAGGGGAGGGGGGATATTTTCAAGATTGAAACTTAACAAAAAATTATTTTGCAACATCAGCTGGGACAGCAGTGGTTAAACTTGTGGGGGGAGAGGGTTATTTTGAAGATTTAAAAAAAAAAAATATTTTGCAAGACCAGCTGGGACAGCAGTGGGTAAACTTGCTTTCACTCATGCGCATGGACAAGGACATCCTGAAGAACATTGATTTCCAACTATAACTATAAAAAACCATTCTCCGCAAAAAAAATGTCACAAACGATTGTGTTAATTAATTCTTGCTTTCAGTGGGTGGCTGGATGGGGGCCCCCAGTGCATTGCTTTGCCCAGGGCCTAAAATGCTATTAAGATGGCTCTGGGTCAAGAAAGATAAAAAAAAAAAAAAAAATGGGAAAGAAATGGATGCTTGTTTTAGAATAAATAACACACTAGTATTTTATCAAAGGAGAATTTTTTTTGGGTTTAACTGTTTTTTTTTAATAGTGTGTTTTATTTAACAAAAGTGGTATCCACCTGATACTTACCTAGCCACAAAATGGTATCAACCACATCAAAGGGGTACTTCATGTCTCCATCAACAAGGCCAGGGGTATCCACAAAGGTCACCAGGCTAAACTTCTTCTGTTTAGAGGTACTGATTTCTGTGTTCAGGTACTCCACAACTCCTAAATTATGCAAATACAGAGAAGCAATTTGTTCAGAACCCTTTTTTTAAAAACCTGAAACAAAAGGTTTTGTGGTTCCGATGCTATATTTTTGAATAAGCTGATTAATTTGAAAAATTTGTATTGATTGTCATGTCATTACATATCAATGAAATATTTGTTCTAAGATATTCATTCATAAGCCACACCCACCATGCAGATCAATAAAAATGTTGACAACATTAATATTTGCACAATAACTTACAACATTATCATAGCAAGTATTATGCAAAAGCAGTTGCCCATTTATCCTATTTCAATTTTTTTTTCTGAAGCTCCACCTACTCATTAATATTCATGACATCACTACCACAACATTATAACATATGTACAGACCATGATCCATCTGGTTAAAACATACTGTATGGCATAAATCTGATATACCGTTTATGAGGTAGAGTACGTATGTTTACAACATTTAGCACTTTCACATTAAGCCATGCCTACCATGCATATTAATGACATCTTGATAACATAATCATGTACACAATAACCGACAATGTTATCATGCCCAATGTGACGCAAATCGGACAAGCAATTGCTCATTTAACAGTTTTTCAAAATTTTCACTTTAAGCCCCGCTAACTTATTAATATGTATGAAACAACCACCAAAAAATATTAGGCACATCTGCAGACCATGAGCTATCTGTGTACAACACATGACGTGAATCCAGTTCATATTTTTTGAGATATCATGTTTACAAGCTTTTCAACCAAAATCATATTAAGTCCGCCCTATGCATATTAATAAAATACAACGTTTTTACATCATGAACATCACACACCAGCTAACATCATAATTATACAAATATGAAACAAAACAGAGAGATATGTGGTTCTTAAAATATGAATATTTCAAGATATTTACAGTAAGCCCTGCCTACTCTTTGATATGCATGACATCACTATCTAAAACACTGGGGCACATCTAAGGACCATGGGCTATCTGTGTACCACATATGACATGAATCCAATGTATCGGTCTTGAGATGTCACATTTACGAGCATACATTCATACATGAAATATCATGTTTACGAACATACATACACGAGATATCACGTTTACGAACATACATACACACACACACAATACATACACACACACCATCATGACTGCATAGGTTCCTCATGCTATCACATTGGAACCAAATAACTTATATATGAGGTCAAAGTTCAAGGTCATTTCACAAACCAAAAAAACCCACAATAATCTTATACTAGCTATTAAATTTTGGCAACCTGCTTCCTACTAACCCCCAATTCACGGGAGATACAGTTCCTGCTCATAAGTTGTGTCTCTTGTAGCATTTGCCTGCATTTGAACACCACTACATCATGCTGCATTAAAGCCTGACATTAAAGTCACAATGCAACCCGATACAGTAGTGTAAAAACACAAGACTTTCTCTTGATTGTAATTAGATCCACCACGCATGCAAATTTTGTCAAGGCTTGCGATACACACCATTACACACCATTGCTGACTATACACAGCAAACCATAGAGCTATTAACTGAGAGCAAACTAATAAAGGAGGCTGGCATCCTATTCTTCATCAGTTCCTGAATAGTTTTCTCAGAAATCTCAAAGAAACCAATAAATGTAGTCATTATGTAACCTTTGGATGGTAGTAGATTGCACAGTTTGTTATCAGAGCCTAGTTTCGAATTTTGTTTGCAAATATTGCTACAGTTTTAGTTAATTAAATCTATCCTCATTTCTTCAACCCATATTTCTCTGTTGCAACTAATATGAGAAACATTGAAGCCAAATATGAGGTTAAATATGGTGAATGTGGTTCAACATCCCTCCCCGAGGAAGTTGTGTTGTTTATTCTCAAATTTATCCTGCCTCCCCCACCCTTATTTCTTACATTTTAGCAATATGACTTTCAAAGATGTTTTGTAGCAAAACAGGATTTCAATATATCAATATATTCAATAATCTTGGCCATTTTGTTGGGTTCTTTCTATATTAATTCTACATTTTCTATTAAATATCTGATGCTATAGTAAAAGGAAAGGGAAAGATTATATACGAGGTACATCAAAATTATCAGCACCAATGAGCCTCTTTACTTTTAAGGCTTAGGTTTATTTGACATATAATGAGTGGATTAGTTTTTTAATTTAAAAAAAAAGAAGAAAAAAACAAAAGATTATGGCTGATCAAAGTACACTGAATATTTTAGTTTATGCTAAATATTGTATGACTGGGTGGACAGTTCAAAATCTGAATCTGATCATTGCAATTTGTCGTAAATCTCGGTCACTAAAATTGATGAGAAAGTCTATCCCTGCGGGAATTTGATTGGAGGCATGACAAAACTCATAACTTTTCTGACAGTCTTTCCTGCACCACTCCAAAGAATTATGACACACATTTGTGACAAAGAAACTACAAAGACAGTAAAGAAATGCATCAAAAATTTGCATATTGATGTCTGAGGTGTGAAAACACTGTATGTCAATTTTGAACTCACTTTGATTAACTTTTTTTGCTACTAATCAATTTTAAAGCAGTTTAGCTGATTTTACCTCTTTAGATCAATATACCTTAAGATATAATACATTGCTATGGCAACTGAATTTGTAAACAATGTTATAACATGATACCTAAATATAGGTTTTTCAGAGTGTTTACATTACAAGATTGTTTAAGAGCTCAGTTTGAAAGTTCTCTCTCAAAAATATTTCAAGTGTTCTCTATGTTAGAATTTGAACAAACATTTTCTGTTATCCATGCATCGATAACATTAAACTCTCATAACAATCTCCTAGTTTTAACAAGTTTATTGACCTTTAAGTTTATTGACCTATCGTTTATGGATAAAGATTTTTGAAAATTAAAAGTACTATTAATTTCTCATTTCTTTCCAATAATTGTAAAAAAAAAAATTCCATTTATTCCAAACTTTGGTACAAAGTATTACTAATTTCCTTTAGCATTATTAGAATGCTTCAAAATAGAAAACAAGTCACAAACATTCATGCGCAGAAATTTAAAACTGTTGATGGCTTATGGTGTTAAGGGCTTTAATTTCTCCAGTTTGCAACTAACTTGCAAAGTTGCCACTCAAATAATTTAAAATTTCATAAAACAATTAAGGTATTCGAAATGTTTTTCAAGGTGACATGGATATAAAGTCAGCGTGTTCCTTGGTTGATGAGCGGTGACATGACCCCTGACCCCTACACTTCACCGGGCAGCTGATACAGCTTCAATGCGAACATATCAGCATACCGATGAAGCGTCGATGTCTCGAGGTAAACTCTGTGGTGTCGTCTTCCTTCACTTCCTTGTAGTGTCTAGTTTTCAACCAATTGGCTCCTTCCAGGGACAGCTCAATAGAAACCACACCACCACACCCATTGCATTTACACAATGAATCGCAATCTATATCTCATCAGCAAAACAGTCTCTCATCATACCTGATTTGCCTCCAAATAATATTTTTGTAATGTATATAATTTTCTTTTTATTAATATCATACATAATCCGTACCATATATACTACGATTAAGGGCATGTGAAGCAATGTTCTAACCCTTTTTTGCCAAGCGAGTAAATAAAGACTTCCCCTACAGAAATAAAGACTTCCTATTATGCAATCATTGTTTTAAAGTTGCAAACTTCTCACGAAGAAAATTCCTTGGACATGTATTTAAAAATACGAAATGAAATACCAATTCAATCTGCTTTGGTCAGTCAAAATTGTTGAATGCCAAAAATTTCCAAACAGTTTCTGGTTATTGTGTAGAATATGTACTGTCTCTTTTAGTATTGTTGATGCCCTCTCTTTTAGCATTGTTGATGCCCTCTCTTTTAGCATTGTTGATGCCCTCTCTTTTAGTAATGTAGATGCCCTCTCTTTTAGTAATGTAGATGCCCTCTCTTTTAGTAATGTGGATGCCCTCTCTTTTAGTATTGTGGATGCCCTCTCTTTTAGCATTGTGGATGCCCTCTCTTTTAGCATTGTGGATGCCCTCTCTTTGAGTATTGTGGATGCCCTCTCTTTTAGCATTGTGGATGCCCTTTCTTTGAGTATTGTGGATGCCCTCTCTTTTAGCATTGATTGTGGATGCCCTCTCTTTTAGCATTGTGGATGCCCTCTCTTTTAGCATTGTGGATGCCCTCTCTTTTAGTAATGTGAATGCCCTCTCTTTTAGCATTGTGGATGCCCTCTTTTAGCATTGTGGATGCCCTCTCTTTTAGCATTGTGAATGCCATCTCTTTTAGCATTGTGGATGCCCTCTTTTAGTAATGTGGATGCCCTCTCTTTTAGTATTGTGGATGCCCTCGCTTTTAGTATTGTGAATGCCCTCTTTTTAGTATTGTGGATGCCCTATCAAGTAGTATTGTGGATGCCCTATTAACGTGATTTTTATTAACAAGGCTTCTCTAATTAGAATAATAATTTGTCATCTTTTCTGTTAAAAAGGAGTTGAATTTTGGGCACTTGAAGAGTCGAATAACTAAAAAGCCTATAGAAGGGATATGTAAGTGATTTCATTCAAATAACAGCTAAGAACATTTTTTTTCTGAGTTATTTATGTTGCTGTCTCTGGCCTTGAATATAGAACTAATCCATTATATATTCCAGACAATTTTTCAGACACTTCTTTGAAACATTATCTATAATTTTCTTCTAGGCTACCTAGAAACCATACCAAACTTTCTTCAGGGGACTTAGGGTGCGTTTTCATACTTCAAACTATTTTTAAAATTCAAAATATGATCCTACAAACCATCCATTTTCGCCAGTTCCTTGAAGTGTGGGTAAAGATGGAGGGTTGCATTGCCCTGGATAAGAAAAACAATGGAAATCATGCACGTTAAAACAGTTCAACAAGTACAAGGAATACAAGTATCTGGAACCTTCCTATACTAGAAAATGAGATATTTAAAAATTCCTAACAAATGAACTACTATTCATCTAATGAATTATTCAAAATTTCACAGAAAATAACCCATAATTCATAACTTTTGTAAATTTGCAACAATACCAGAAATCCTAATGCACTTCTGACCTGGAAATGAACCATCTAAATGCGTGAATTAACAAGAAATTTTGTTGTTATTTTTAGATTAAAATCTCACCCATTTAAAAATCTGACCTGTATATGAACTGCATCAATTATTGAGGAAAAAAAAGAACTTTTGCTGAAAACAATATCTTAAATCAAAATGCAACGAAACGAACTATAATTGCCCGAAGCTCTTATCAGTGCAATAATACCTCAATCCACAATTAGTAGATACACACAATTTTATTATTTCACATCACAGCGCTGCATGCTTCATTTACTCTAAGGTTGATGGTGCATCACTCTTCTTCTAATTAATAATGAGATTCGACCGCAGTGCAGCTGCTAACTTATTCTTGTTGTTCACAAACCTAATGTTCTGCCAAACATACCTTCATTAGTTATTCTCTTTATAAACATTTCTAATTTATATTCGGAACATGGCCAAACAGGGATTTCCTTCATCTTGTATAATTTAAAATGATGAAAGTGGATTATATCCCAGGGGGCTGATTTGATTTCCCATTGGCCACTCCATTAAAACCTTTTGACTGTCCAGTACCCTATTGTTGTTTACTTGGTGTACTAATACACAGGTCACACAAATGGAGTAAATGAATGTTGACAATTAGCTGACTCATACACCTGTGACTTCTAGATTGAATTTGATGGAAGGAAATTCCTGCAACTTATCACAGTGTTCGGTCAAGGCTGCCAAGCTGAACTATGTGCCAATATGAACTATGTGTGTTAGGATGAAATATGAATTTTTTAACAAAAAAAATATTTGTTATATTCCAGGGGAATAAGAACTAAAGCAGTTCAAAAAATGTTTAATAAAAAGGAGATAAAAAAGACTTTTGAGTGTGGTCATTATCAGAAGCCACCCCCAAGTTTTTCTGAGAAATAAGATATTTATATATATATATATATATCATCAGGCCTACAGCAGATCTCACGCCAAATTTACTTTGTGCTATCCAGCGATAAGAGTTATAATTGCTATTGAAATTTCATTCTGTAAACATACACTATGCAATTTTTGAATTGATGAAATATGGGTGTAGATGAAAGGTAAAAAAAATTGACAAAAACGTCCTAGTTTCTTTTCAAAAGCATTTTATTACAACAAAAAAATGTTTTTTTTTTTTTGCTTTGGAACTTAAATATTAATAACTTCTTATTTAGATGACTGTACTACACAGTTGCTAATCTAAAATGGATTCTCCCTGGCTGTATTTTAAGTCTGTAGCTCCATGAGCTATTGACTGAAATTAATGGTAGCTCCATGATAAGTTATTTTAGTCCCTCAAAAACAACAAAGAGCTATTGGATACGTGCAATTTGAGACAACCACCTTCCACCCAGTGCAGATGGCATTGGAATGCTTATTATGTGCAAACAAAAACCAATGACCTTTCAGGTCTACTTGTTTGCCGACCTCACAAACAAGGTGATAGACCTTAAATGAGGACGAAGAAGAGAGGCCCAAAAGGTACACCAATTGACTCCAGGTCATTGAGATAAAAAGATTGCAAAACCACTACAAAAGTAACTAAATCCCTACAAAAACTGATCACTTGGAGGAGATGAGACAGACATGAGTGCGGAAGAGAAAACCAATCTACATTTCATACGTTAATTTGAAGAGAATCAATGGTTTACATGGGATCTATAAAATGCTCACAAAATATGACTACAATATAGGTAATAAATGAAAACCAGTAGAAATAAATGGATGCAATTAATATGGATGTGATCAATTTTGTAGTTATAAAAAATTCCCACTCCCAAAGCTTGCCTTTAGCCCGTAGCCAGGTGGGTTTGTCCGAGCGAACGAACCCCCTTTTGTTAAGAAAGTGCCCTTTCGAAATCTGAAACATAAAAAGCACCGAAAAAGTAACCCCCCTTTCATATTCCTGCTGAACGAAAACAAATATGACGAGAGATGGAAAATATTACTTACGGTGAGTGATTCCCTTTTGCGCCCACTTGTAACAAAAGTGAATCCCTGCGTCTCAATGGCAACCCCAGTTCGTTGAACATGTTCCTCAACATACCTGAAGTAAAAGGGAAAAAAATATTCAGTCAAGACTTATGTTTCAGAAAGTAAATTTGTTTAATTAGTTTTTTGTAGAAGATATTCTTTGATAAATGATAGAACAATTTCACTTGTGGAGGGAAATTGCAATGAAAATACTTACAATTTAATCCATTAAATAAATTGTCATGTCTCGTATCAGAAGAAACCTAATGAAACAATTAAAATCCTCTTCGGTTACCTGTCCCTGAATTCTTCTACTGTTTTACATTTTTTCACAAAGACAGCTTGAGAAGTATTTTCCGGGTAATTTACACAATAGATATTGTATAATAAATCTTAATACTGGTGTGGCCTCTTAACTTGAGAGTCAACTTGTTTTTCAGAACATAACCCTGACAACCAAATGAACCCATCCACTTTAGCAGTTGATCTATTCTGTAAAGCTTTAAAATTTAAAGATAAAAGACAGTAGTTCTGAACAATTATAACGATAGGAATCCAAAACAAAATCCTCCTTTCTGCTGGTAGCCTGATGTAATTATCACTTGTGTAACATGTCCAGTGGTTAAGTTCAAACAAAGTTCATAACTGCCAGAATTATATGACTACGCATCTCATTTGCACAGAATGAGAATTTATAAATGAAATAAACCCTCCCAGTTCTATTTTCGCCATGCACTAACAATTCTCAGAGGCTTGCAGAAAATTAAAATCGATACGAAAGCTGTTAAAACTACCAAGAATGCTGTGCATACATCGCATTTATTATTCACTCTTTTTTTTTTCCGAGAAAAAAAAAGCACAAATGTTGAAAACAAAGCATAAAATTTGGTCAAAGCCATTCACAAACATGCATTTTTATAATGGGAACATAAGTAATGTTGAAAACATATTTTCTCTTTGGCAATGAATGGATTATCCTACTGAATGAATCTAATGAATCTTCTGATATATCCTGGAAAAAATATATTTTTTGTCCGTGGACATTTGTTAATACTACTCACTTCACAGCAAACTTTAAGCTTTTTACTCAAATATAGCTGAACAGCCAGACGTTATTTTAAAAACATTTCTCATGCCAGTTGAAAACTGTTGTTAAGTGCAGTCTTAACGACCTTGTTTATGCATACGCATACAAAGCTTTGGTGTGATAATCTGATCGATCCAACCAGGGATATTAACCGAAGACAGCTAATCTGCACTGTTGTATAAGATGAAAGGAGTGACCTTCACTGCAGAGAAATGGCATTGGTCACTATGAATATTCATGAGATGATGAACTATGTTTGAACTGCTGGACAGTTACAGGGGTGGCTGAAGGATGGAATGAATGGAAGGGAGGTTTGACCTATTTCAGTTTCTTTATTTGATAATTTATGTTTGGTAGGGTTCATGTAGAGTTTACATGCATACATGTCTTCAATGATCAAGTGGAAGCCATACAAATTTTGCTTCCAATGCAATTGTGATAAAAAGTTAATAAAGAAAGTAAAACAAATGATCAGAATCTTTACATCTTTTTTGATTGATATGGGAATATGAAGAGCACTGGAAAAGCCCTTAAATGCTGAAATAGGCAGAAGTTACAATATACTGTGGATACCTCGTAAACACAAAATCAGAACATTTCGAGGGGGAAATAACTGTATTATCAAACTGTATTCCAAAGTGATTCTAAAAATAATAATAATAATAACAAATAAATAATAGTAATAAATCATTTATAAAGTGTTGTTAAGTTCAAAATAGCAAAATTCTAAATTGCATCTTTTGAAGTAGAAACAAATTTAAAAAATAAAAAAAATAAAAAAAATTATAGTTTATGTGAAGGTGGAAATGGGTCAAAATCAGATCATTCTGATGAGCCACATGCAGACATACAAACATAGCTGCAACAATAAGAGAAACAAAACCCTGACAATAAAAATAAATTTTGATGTGACCGAGTTAATTCTTTGGTCATCTTTGGCTTGCTGTAAATTAAGCTTTATAAGAACTTGATAATTAGGGTGACCTGACTAATTCAATCTGCCTATATAAAAAGCACACAGAACAATAATCTACCCCCAAGGCTCTTTACCTGCCAATCTATATGGTCATTCTCAGGCCTCCAGTTCAATTTAAGTTCAATTAGGATTATAGAGAGGTCACAGAAAAGGAGAGTCATGGCTTGTTAAGTGTACTGTATGTATTCCATCATCTTAAAAATTTGCTTTTTACATCATCAAATTTCATCCAGAGGCCTTTTTTTTTTTTTTTTTTTTTTTTTTTTTTTCCTGGTGTCATTTATATAATATCAGACAAGTTTTATGTTTGAATAAATCTTGAGATAAATCTCTTGAGAAATTGGCCATCACTTTCTTTGTAGGAAAAAGAAAATCTTTGTGCAAAAAAAACTATATAAAAAATAAAAAAAACACATAAACGAGAAAAAAGTTACTATGTTGAATCTTACTATACTCTGAGGATGTTACACTTTGCAAGAAGATTTAAAATAGAAGATCCAATTCTGGTCAATAATATAATTTGAAATAAATTACTCTTCCAGGGGAGGAGTTTCGTTGAGATGCATAAGGATGACCTAAAAGCAAGATCTAAAAGCAAGGTATAACAGGAAATAGTGCCGATTAATTTTTAATTTACAACAAAAGTAGTAAACAGCCTTCACGCGATAATGGATGTATACCAAAAAGGCTATCACAAAAAGGATTTTAAAATATTTATTTCGGAGCTTGTGGAAACTTTCTTTAAAAATTAGTGTAATGAAAACATGTTTTTCATGGAGCAATACATTTTGTACCTAAATAGATCAAAATAATTATGTTTTAGTGAACAAAAATTGATGGAACACCCAGTTCAAAATTTGAAAAATTCTCAATTTGAATAATTCCCCCAAATGCAAATTAGTCATTAAAATAGCTTTTATAACACTATAACCGGGTACAGTGTCATTACCTGTAATACACTTAACTCTACACAGAACTCATCTACTGTACCTACATGTAGCTGTGCCAAGCAAGCAGCTTTATCTTTGAAGATCCAAGCAATTTCTAGGTTTGTCAAGAAAGATTCAATAAGTTGTACTCACTCGTCACTTATACTTACTTCATAAGATGAGACTTAACCATTGATATATACCTCAAGAGGCCATTTCATTCCGAAATGCAAATGGCTGTCAAATAAAATCAATCTTTTCTCACAATTTCTTGTTGACTATATTATGAGAAATTCTTTCATTTGTGGCTGAAAAAATATATGAGCAGGTCCACTAGTAAACTTTGTTATTGTTCGAAAGTAATTTTATTTTAACATAAAATCGCTGGAAAATGTTTCATAAAACCAGAGGCAGAGGAATAAAAAAAAAAAAAAAGTAATACACATAAATAAATTTTGAAAAATATTGTGCATGAAACTAGGTTTTAATTATGAGTTGTGACTGAAACATATTACTTATTCAAGAGATTAATCAAGCGATGTTCAAACAGAGGGCCAAAATTTGTTTAATTATTAATTCTTTCACATTTCTAATACAAAATCATTGCTTCTATGCTCTCACACAAGAGTCCAATACGAGTTTCTACTAGCTATGAATTTTGTTTTAGTGTTGTATAGTAAAAAAATTGTGCTTGAATTTTGTTATTGAAGCTGCAACAGTGATCGATTGTAGCAAATGACAAGATGTATTTGCAACAGTCCATGATGTAGGAACGACTAATGACCAAGACGTAGGTGCCATGTACTGTATATACTTAATGCATCTCAAACTACTTCTGATTTGCTAGAGTGTGATGACAAATTTATACATTTTGTCATCAAATGCAACACAAATTTAAATTGAGATGGAATCTCACAGGAAAACTTCTTCATAATTTATTTGATCAGAAGTTAATGTTCAGAAGTGAACAATTAAAAAAAGAAAAATGAATATGTTCATACCCTCATAAGAATTGCTTAAACTTAAATCACCAAATCCAGGACAGTACTAGGATTCTTGGCATGGAGAAGCAATTCTTCATTTTTTTTGTACAAGCTGTGAAATGTCAAGATTCTTTAAAAGAAAGAACTAATTTTGATATATTGCTATTCATCTTATTAAACTCTCTTGTAGTGTTATCTAGAGTTACTAAGGGTGTGAGACAAGGTGATAGTTCATCACCTCTTTTGTTTTCGTTATTCATAAATGATTAAGAACATTATTTCGCAGAATCTATCATGGTGTGAAGATTGAAAATAAGGATATCAACTGTCTCTTATATGCTGAAGATCTAGTAATTCTTACTGTTCATGCTTATTCCTTACAAAAACTCTTATGATATATTTAATTCATATTATGCCGAAAATGATCTCATTGTAAATAGCGATAAAGTAAAATTGTGGTATCCAGAAAGAGTGGCTATTTAGCTAAAAACTGAGAGATTCTATTTTCAGGTAAACCACTTAAAAATTGTTTCAATGTTTAATTACTTAGGATTAACGTTTACACCGAAAGGGGTTTGGACCTCAGCCCAGGTTAATTTAAGTTGTTCTGTGAACAAAGCTTTTGTTTAATTTGAAAAGAAAACTGGCACATTTACCTGATTTACCCGTAAGACATATCTTACAGCTTTTTTATTCCAAAATTCTGCCAATTCTAACATACGGGGCAGAAATCTGAGGTTCTGACCCCCACTATAGCATTGTGAGTGTCTGTAATAATTTTCTTAAAAACATTTTGGGGTTGCCTCTGAAATCAGTTAATATTGTACCCTTGGTGAACTTGGTCATCCTTCCTTAAAATGTTTTACGATTGTCAAGCAAATCACCTATTGTTTAAATTACTGAAGTACGATGAGGCTTGGTATTCTAGAAAGAGCTATTGTGATCAGGTTATTCTTGCCAACAACAATACTTTCTCGTAAGGTCTCCGTATAAAAGCTACTTTATTGAGCTTGGGTTTTGGGCATGCTTGGTATAATCAAGGTATAGGTGATGAAAATTTATTCAAACAAAGGCTTCTAGGCGTAGATAGGCAAGATTGGATCTCAAATATTAGTTTTATGGATATAGGCTTCGTACTTATAAGTTATTTCAAGAGTGAAAATTATGTTGAAACTTATGTAATGTATTTTAATAATTTCTATAAAAGTAAAAAATGAAACTCATATACACACCAGAAGATATAACAACATTGACTATGCGGATAGGGTTTTGTATATATTGTAATATAAATGTGGTAGATCATGAATACCAGTTTCTTCTTGTCTGCCCATTATCGATTATTCGCAAGAGGTTTTTACGGCAGTACTATATAATGCACACAGACAGGTTGAAGTTCAAAAACATTTGGAGTACAGATTTCAAGCATACCTGTCATTTACTATATCAATTATGCCATAAAAGCCCGTGAAAATCATGTTGCCGATTAAAATCATGCCACCATTTATCAGTCTATTGTTTTTCACGTTTTGAATTTTTTTAGATGGATTGCATTCCCTCAATTGTTACTGTATATCACTTGTTTGTTGTATTACTTTCTGTATACGTGTCAAGGGTCGATGGCCCAGTTTACCAATAAATTGAATTGAATCTTGGCCAAAGAATGCAAGATGTTAATTACTAAGCTTCATGATTACTCTTCAAATAGGCACAGCATACTTCAGAAATTCTACTTAATCCATGCAAAACAATATCGTTCACAAGTACAAAAAATAAATCAAGACTATTTTCAGTTTGAAATAACAAAAGCAAAATCGTTCACGAATACAACAAATAAACCAACACTATTATTTTCAGTTTTTATAACAAAAGCAAAATCGTTCGTTAGTACAAAAAGTAAATCAACACTTGGCAATTTGAAATGGTACTGAGGTGAAAACAGGAGGAATAATCAATTGAAAATAAAGAAAGATTTTAAAGCCATGATGTCAGTTTTTAACTATTACTTTGGGAGTTGTTTGAACAAATTGGTTTTAAAATCATGTTTCAATCCCCTTTAACAAAATTTAAGTATCTGTTTTTCACTCCTAAAAAAAAAAATATTGGAAAAATTAAGTCTAAGTATGAATTAAAGGACATTTTAATCATTTTTCTTTGTAATTTTCTTTTAATTTTTGAAATACTTATTATAACAATTTATAACTAATAATTGAACACAAATCACAATTTACCAATATATCCTCCTCCAACTGCAGTTTAATGAATAATAATTCAACCATTAGTAGATGTAATTTATGTTAAAATTTGATCATTAAAAATAACTTTTTAATCATGATTATTGTAGACCTAAGGTTTCCATGTTACCATGTTTAAATTTTCCACATTAGCAATTATAATCATTCTATATTAAATGCCACTGTGATAGACTGCATAAATTGAATTATTTTACACAGCATGATAACAGCAATGCAAAATCCAGGTGCATTTTCAAAATACCTCAAATACCAACAGAAATTACTGTACAATTAGGTATCAATACTAAATTGAGATTAAATGCAATTTTCACTAAATCACTCACCAAATTGGTTAAATTCCACAAGAAAATATCCAGTCCACATTGAATATTAGAAAGACCAAATTCTACCTAGAATTCTGTGCAGTACCTTAGCTGAAGTTTTCAGTGCTGTACTATCACAAGCATGTGATCCTGACAAGCGTGGGTTAGCTTATGCCACATGGTCAGTGGACGGTTGGCTTTATATGTACAAATAGCTGGCATTGAGAGTTCGTGACCTCACTGACCTTGGCTAAACAAGCAAGGTTACTTGATTCCCTGACCTTCTCATATAATGAATGCATCTGAGTGGGGACAAATGATCAATGGTGAATGAGGTGAGGGTCGTTAACAAAGGAAGGGTGAGTGAACCAACATCCAAATAACTCTATGCATATCTAGCCTTCAACTTATTTGGGATTTGAGGTCAATTTCTTGTTGTTCTTAACACTTGTGGCCTAAAGGATCACCATCTTTTTTGGTCAGGGCAAAGAAGGTTAATGATTTACCTTCTCAAAGACAAAAACTGGGGTGCATACTGTCAAGGTTAACAGGAAATAGCATTCAATCATAACAGAATGAATGTAAGCTGGGAACCATGACATGCAGAGTTGAGGGTACACTAGCTATTAAACAGTTTCACACTTCTTCAAAACTATTTATAAGCATTTTATGATTTTTTTTTAACATTTACAGGTACAAAAATAACTGGCTTGAGAAACAGTGAAAGTAGTTAGTTAAGTTTCTCAATCCTTCAGAGGAGAACAAAAAAGAAAATGATAAAATGAATTTTTTTCAGAACAAAGCAATGAAATACAAGGCACAATATGTGGTTTTATACAAAATGAAATAACTCTTGTGGTCAATTATGTAGAAACTGGCACCCCACAATATGCGGTAAACCACATGTGGCATAGATTTCTGTGCCTTGTAATCTATTGGAATCAGTGTGGCGCTTAAACTATGTGGATGCCTCTGGTATGATACAGGCACAAATCAAGAGTGTTTGTTTGTCAAAGCAGAGGTGCACAAGGGGAGAGAAATAAGTCTTTATTGCAAGAATTTGTGCTTTTAAGTCAACAGGACTAAAAAATAAGACAGAATTAGTGTTTACATGGGTACCCAAAATATTCAGGTACCCCAACGATTGTGTAGTTACCCGGTTCCAAAAATACAAACCGGGTATAGATTTTCATAATATTACCAATTGCAGACTGTTTCTGTTTCAAAATTGTATGTTAAAAAGAATCAATCTTAACTTAAAAGAATTTTAAAGTGTATGTTTCCTTTCCATTCCTACGCAATACAATAAAACGATCACAAAATATTGGCACAGATCGCAGAAAAAATGTTGAACGAACGATGTGGCTACATGTAGTAACGTATGTATGCTAGTAGTACTACATGTACTAGTAGCGCAAAACTTAAACTCTCTAAACTTTGCTGTAAAAAAAAAATATATCCAAACCAGTGCGCAACAAGCAGTGTGTGTAGTGTGCTGTAGAAAAAATATATTGCTGTTGTACATTACCAAACTGTTTTGAGAGCGTCTCTGCTATTTGCTGGAAAAAATTGTAAAACCTATTATGGACCAATCACAACTTGTGTTCAAATGAAATTGTTACGTGTTACTGAGCATACACGTAACAGAATCATGGAATCAGTCAGTAATTCCCAGCATAGCAATAATGAGGTGGAATCGTATATTTAATATTCCAGAATACCAAGTGACCCGTCCCGTGAAATTTCGAGGAAGTGCGTATATTATTATTTTACGGTATTTTATGAAGACAGGTAAATAAAAGAAACATTTGTATTCTGTTTCTTAATTAAAAAAAGAAAGGTACCATTGAAAAACAAGAAATATCACAAGATTTTACAAGGTACACTGTTAGATTTAAACACATATACTACTTCCGCGAAAATTATTGAAAATGCTTTAGCAGTACGTCAGATACCCGGCCGATAATGCAGCTCGGGTAACCGGTCCAAAAATGGACCCGGTGCAAACATTACACTAGAATCTCTTTATTTTTAATCATTTCTATCTAAATTCACATAAAAGTCAACAGTATGAGGTTCAAAAACGATGTCCCCAAATCAGGTGAAGAAAGTTAGCTAAAAGCGATTTGAAAGAAGGGGGAAAAAACAGGTGAGGAAAGTTAGCTGAAAAGCGATTTGGAAGAAGGGGAAAAAGCTAAAGTGTATTATACTAAATTATCACTTTCTCTTACTCTTCCACACAGCACCAGTTATCAATATAAACTGAAAGAACTTTTTAAACAACTTAAAATTATTTTTTGGACTTATAAATCTGAATTCCTAATTTTTATGACTAGATCAAAACACCTTGATCGTCCTTTCCTTACAGAAAAATCTAACTAGCACCATTTTTAGCTTGCAGCACTTGCAGCATGCTTGCGACAAGCTGACAATTTTAAGCTTGCAGCACTTGCAGCATGCTTGCGACAAGCTAACAATCTTTAGCTTACAGCACTTGAAGCATGCTTGCGACATGCTAACAATTTTAAGCTTGCAGCACTTGTTAGTACGCTTGCGATTAGCCAACATTTTTAGTGTGGTGCAAGTTGCGACAACAACTGTAACAACATTTTTCATTGAGTTTTCAACTTGGCTCACGAGTGATTATACTCTTTCAAAATTTGCTGCCTTTATTAGACTATTAATCAGAGGCATAGAAATAAGGAAGAAGCAGTGGGACAATTATTTACCAGAAAATTTGGCCAATTTTCAGGCAGTTTTTTCTCTCTCCATTTTTTAGGAAATTTTATTAAGGAATGTTCTCAAGTTTTACCAAATTCCCAATAAATTTCCCTTCAACTTACCAATTCTTAAAAATTGTATTTGAATAATTTCCTAATTTTGCATCCCAACCAGGCTGACAGAGGATACCAGAATAAAAAGGCTTTGTGGTTCAGCTGATTGACTTTCTAAATTTCTATTAACTGTCATGACATATCATGAAATGTTTGTTCCATATTTATTCATAGGCCACACCCACCATACAAGATCAATAAAAATTGTTGGCAGTATTAGCATTTGCACAACATTATCACAGCAAGTATGATGTAAAAACAATTGCTCATTTATGCTATCAATTTCAAGAATTTGTCAGCAAGCCCTGCCTACTCATTAATATTCATGAAATCACTACCAAAACATAATAAATATGTACAGACAACCATGACCCATCTGTGTACCTGATATAGCATAAATCTGATATCTTGTTTTTGAAATACTACAGAATGGTATTTACATCATTTAGCACTTTCACATTAAGCCACGCTCACCATGCATACTAACGACATCTGCTGATAACATAAGCATGTGCACAATTAAATTATCATGCCAATATGAGGCAAAACAGATAGATATACTGTACAGTTGCTCATTTATCACTTTTTCACAATTTTCACTGTAAGCCCCACCCACTTAGTAACATGAATGATATCACCACCAACAAACAATAGAGCGCATCTACAGACCATGGGTTATCCGCGTACCAAATATGACAAGAATCCAGTTGACTGTTCTTGAGATGTTGTTTTCACAAGCTCTTTTAAGCAAAATCATATTAAGCCCCACCTAGTATGCACATTAATGAAATTCAACATTTCTACACCATGAACATGTGCATACCAGCTAACGTCATAAATATCCCACATATAAAACAAAACAGACATGCGGTTGTTAAAACATAAACATTTCAAGATTTGTACATTAAGCCCTGCCTGCTCATTAATATGCATGTTATCATAACCAAAAAAACATTACGGCACATCTACAGACCATGCATGGGCTATCTGTGTACCAAATATGGCATGAATCCAGCTTACCGTTATTGAGATACAGTGTTTACAAGGTCTTTTCAGCAAAACCATATTAAGCCCCGCCCACAATGCATATTCATGAAATTCAACGTTTTTGCATCATGAACATACACACACCGGCTAACATAATAAATTACACCAAATATGTAACAAAACAGACACACGGTTGTTAAAATATGAACATTTGATGATTTTTACATTAAGCTCATTAAGATGCATGACATCACCATCAAAAACAATAGGGCACACACACCTGCAGACCATGGGCTATCTGTGTACCATATGCCATGAATGCAGTGTATATCGTTCTTGAGATATCGTGTTTACGAGCTGGGCGTCACAAACACATACACGCAGGCACACATACATACGCCATCATGACCGCAAAAGTTCCTGATGCTATCGCATCAGAACCAAAAACTGGGAAGGTGATATCCTCTCCAGGGAGCAGTTTGCCACTTCTTATGCTCTGCAAAAAACCACCTATGCTATTACAAGTATTAATAAGGAAGACCACATATGTACTGAAAGTACACAAAAAACTCAATTCATCTAACTAAATAAAGATTAAATTTTGAAAGTTTTTTACAAACTTATTAGAATGAGTGGTGTCAGATATCTACAGCAGGATACAGCATAAAAGGCATCCTTTGCAATTATTTTGAGGCTGATTGTCACTTTCACTGCACAAATCCTATTTTCAGTTTTCTCATAACTGATCCCGCTGTAAGTTTATCTTACATGTTTGCTAATGCATTCAGTGACTGTTAGTTTACAACAAATTTGATTAGACCATAGTTCTGGAAAGAAATTTAAATTAAGAAAAATCAAGATTTTGAAATTGTGTTCTCACTTCTTATCATGTTTTTGATGCCCAGCTACTTTCAAAACATCAAATTTTATTATCAGATTTGAGTTTTCCTATTCATTTAGTAGCAAATATTAATCTTATCCTGTAGGAAATTTGCAACAGACACCCTCTGGACCTCCCGATTTAAAAGCTATGTAGATTTCAAATTAAGGTCAAAGACAAACCTAGTATCCTATTGGAGAGGTGCTTTATTATCAGTACGAGTAGGTAGACTGTGTACCACTGTTATAATTTAAACAATTTAATTAATAGAGAATGTATCTCTGATAATTGTGAGATGTTCTAAGAAAATAAATAAGAATAGCCCACATTTGTTTATTACAATATTAATTCATGGCTCTGATAAATCTCTGGTGTTATTGATAAACACTTGTTTTAAAAGGCACATAGAATTTTCATGAAGGGGAGGGGAGGGGGTTCGTTTGCAGAGTAAAATTTCCTAATTTCACTTGAATTAAATAAAGGGAGGTACTGTGTATGAGATTGCTGTACCTTGGCAGTTTGTGGGGTGCAAATGCACTCCTGCTCCTTACGGGCTTGCTTAAAAAACGTTTGCATTAACAGGCACATAGCCAAGAATTTTCATGAGTTTGACAAGTAAAATTTCTTAATTTCGCATGAATTAAACTGTATATGAGATTTGTGTACCTTGACGGTTTGTGGGGAGTGCAAATGCACCCGCTGCCCCCTCCTCCTTGTGGGCCTGCTTGCATAAAAAAAATGCTTAACTGGAGAAGAAATAGGACACTAACAACTAGTAAGATACACGTTAAAGGTCTATGGACAGGTGAAAAAAATATATATATATATTCTACCACATACCGAAAGGAGAAATAAATTCTTGAATATAAGAGTCTTTTTTTATTTTGAAAATAGCATGTGTAGTTTTCAAGTTAAGCGTGATCAAAGTTTGAAATTATTTTGACAAAATGTGCTGTATGAACAGGAAAAACCCTCAAATGCTTTCTGTTTATCTTTACAATGCTTCCCTTCATTTCAGTTAAGAATGTTTAAAATACCTTCTCCAGCTTGAAGTTGGTAATAATCAAATCCTCTTCATTAAAATTATATTCCCTTTTTTCAAAGAGATAATAGCCGAGGGGTAAAAAACAATGGATTTACATACAAAATTAGAGCCAATGTCCTGTTTGTACATCACAAGAGTAACACACAAATTTGAATATTTGCCCATGTTTGCACAAATTTTTTCAAAAAGATGTAAAATGGCCAATTTGTAACTGATTTGGATGAATTGTTTTTACTTTTTTCATGGTTTTTCAGTGGATTTTAAATCAATTTAGCTGCTGTTGCCTCTACTCTTCCGTATACCTTTAAGGATAAAATTAGTGGACAAATATGTTTATCAAAAAGGACAATAAAATAAACAATGGTGAAAATTTCAAAACTCTTATCATGCTTAGAACCTAAGTGCAGATTTATTTCTTGAAATGACTGGTATCAAACTGAGTGTGAAATAATATCCTTTAGAGACAACTGCAACTCCTTAAAATAATTTTTGAATCACAAAATGACATATCATAAGCTCATGGGTAAAAAGTTTAAACTTATTTAATCAACTGAAGAAATTGTTTTAAAAAAAAAATTGTACTAATCTACACCAACAATAAAACATGTTATGTCAAACTGAATTTGAAATAATATCCCTTTGTGACAATAACTGCAATTTTGAGACCTTTTTTTTTTTTTTTTTTAAATAACAAGATATCATACACCATGATACGGTACCGTAAAAAAAAAAAGTCCAAAACTAATTAACTGAGGGAATTGTTTAAACATTAGTATTAATCAGCACCAACAGTAAAACATGTAATATAATATAAAATGGAGCATATACAATAACATTTACAGATAAAAATAAAAATTTCATTTGCTAAGTGTTTATTGACAGCAAGGGGGAAGATCCCATGCGGATGGGGGTATTACCTCCCACTTTTTGAAAAGGGGGGTAGTATGTACAATTTTCCCCCATTTTTGCCAATGATACCACCCCAAATTTTCAATTACTGAAATAAATGCTTTTTTGCCAGTTCTGTTATTTGATTGAGAAATTGGGAACGATTACCGTATATCACAAAACTAACCATAAATCAAGAAAATATATACTTTCATCTCAATTACCACAATATAATATTATCCTGGCTAACATCACGTGATATGATTGTATAAATTCCGATTTCCGAAGTTTCTTGATGTGACCTTAAGCTAACGATACTTAACAAATGAAGGGCTCTTGTGTTTCATGCAAAGATACAAGACGCAGCGTTAATTTCCATGACAAGTGATGCATTTGCTCATCACTGCAATGACCAGTATTATTTTATTAGGGCCCACCAAGGGGAGGTGTATGTGAGGGGGGAAGGAGTATTTATCTTGTATTTGAAAGCTAAAATTGAATAGACCTGTTTGTTATTAAGAATGACTTAATTATTTTAGACTCAAATTTCACCCCAAGAGTACGGCCTACTACTACTTTCTACGGCTTTTAGAGGTAAATGTGTTTTGACCCTAAACATGTTTTAAAGTTATTTTGGGGCCAATTTTAGCCCTAAAATATTAAATATTCCATGAGCTTCGCCCCCTGGACCCCCTTAAGCAGGCCCCTGGACTAGCATTGCTTTATCGCGGCAAACTAGTCCTTTCACAAAAAACATCCCCCTCCCCACTTGAAAAAATGGATATACGCCCTTGATTGACAAGAGGTATTCTGTTATTAAATTCAAGCAAATAAAATGTAAATACAATATATGGAATAAATAACTTCTATGTAGTATTCACAATTTTGAGACATTCTTTTTCTAATTACACTTTGAATCCTGCAGGTCTCTGGATTTCAACCTTGAAGGTCCCATATTTCACGCTCAGTTGATATTTCTCCCATACTGTCAATTTGCAGTAGCATACAAAATCCTTATCTTGAATAAAATAATTTATAACAATATCATTTTTTCATAAACAACAGCAGAAAAATCCTATTACAGCAGATTATCTCTTCTATAGGATTTTTTGAATGTTTTTTTAAAACCTTACGATTTATCCCTCCAAACTTAAAACCCTAACCAAACCATTACAATAGAAGCAAAAACAAAATGATTTAAATCAAAATTGGAAGGAAAACAAATCATTCGAGGCTTATATAGTGATTTACCGCTAAAAGGGGATATTACCGTATCGACTATCCCTGCTCAAAGTAACCACAAAATATAAGCTCCATGCACAGTATTTAATGAAAACCATTTGTACAGTAATATGTTTTCCTTACCTTTGTGAGAAATTGGGGTGTTGATATAGGACATTCCTTCACAATGAGAAAGATCGCAGCACAGTACATCCCAAGGTTCATCCCAAAAGCATAGGTAATTAGTTCTACACACGCAAATATAACATCCAAGCTTTGGGCTCAAAACACATGATGCTTCAATTTGGGGATTGGAAAGGGGAAATTTCATACATTCACTTGTGCTTATAAAAGGGGAGTTTCTGAAAATTTTAAAAGCAACCTGTAACAGCAGAAAATATAGTTACTATCAGACACTTACTCTTTACGAGAATACAAAAATAAAACTTGATGGTCAACAATCGAAACCTACTTCACGTTTTTCTGACGCAAAGTTCGATGAGTAAATTAGCGGGGGAAAACTAGATAGTTCCCATTTCTTTTACTTACCTTGCAAGAGGTTTTGTGTAAGAATGATCCAGTCCATTACAGCAGATTAAATATTCCAGCTATCCCAGTCTAGGAATTGTTTGTCAAGTAACCGCACCTTGCTTTTAAGAAGCAGAGGAGAGGATGCAGAGGAGAGGGTGCATGAACAAGAGGAGATGGCAGTCACTCAATGAGCCCACAGACACTGAATTACCCAATACAAGCATCATAGGAATCCAACAGACAATCAGCAACATTCTAAAATCTCACTTGGAATGCCAGGAGATGTGGTCAACCAAAACTGTGCACCACAGATAATCATTCCAGGAATCTCAGAATCAACTCAATTTAACCCTCAAACAATATGACAGGTATGTGACAAAGAAAGATTGAACTCATTTGCATACTGACAAAAAGCAAATTCAATTATTATTAATTTTTTTCAAAGTAAGTTGGAAATGAATATTTTAAAGGTCCTAATTATTGTTTCACCACAATCTGTTAAAAATAGACAGTGGTTTAATTATTACCCCTTACAGGGGAATAATTGCAATTTTTTCAAATTTTACTGTGCACAAAAATGTTATTAGGGGTTCACCAAAAGTGTGAGGGGGGGAAGGGGGGTAAATACCCCTATCTCTCAGGATCTACACCCATAAAAATACAATACTACATTTTACTACCTTTTGAATTTTAGACTTCAATATGCAAACTTTTCTGCACATTTTGAATGCATGAATGACCAGGATAATTGAATCCTTTTTTTTTTCTTTCTCTCTTTTACATTATCTATCATAATTCTTTCAGGGGTGCAGCAAATTCTTCGTTTCTTACCAAAATATTCAAGGTTTGCAAAATAATTTAGGTTTATATAATAATACAAATATGCAAATTTGTAATATCACCAGATGAGCAAATTCATCTTTTTTTTTAATCTGATGCCGAAATACTATATGATCAACAGCAGCTGTTTGTGGCCCACTCTGCGAAACTTTGCGGCCTGGTCAAACCCAGCATCACCATTTTCCTGGGAACATAATTTACAAAGTTCATACACCCCTACTTAACCGAAATTTTCACATACAAGGCAAAATTCTTAAAAATTTGTAACATTTATCAAAAAATGAGCGTTTAAACAAAATTTAAAGGCATGTAACTTACTTTTATAAGAAAAACATTAATTCCTAGGAGTGGCTGCATTTCAAAATTAAAATCTATTTTAAAATGGACACTTTCAAGGTTTTCTTCTTCAAATTAACATTAATTTAATAACTGCTTTCATGGTCAAAGGATTAGTTAAGTGGTCAACCAAGTTGATCTTATATGAGGGAAAGACTTTAAAAGAACAAAATGGAAAATAAACTACTTCAATATCTTATTCCGTCAAGGGGATATTAAAGTTTAAAGCTGTCTTACCTATGTAGAAATGACTGGTATGTTCAGTCTACTTTGGAAAGGTGGTGCCTTCATCATCACATTCTTAACAATTATTTAAATATTTTAAAGAAAATATATTCAACTTTTTTTAATTATTTCACTATATTCAGGTGGTAAATTATAATTACCCTTACAAGACTGTTTTACTACTTTCCTGACATATCCAGTGATTTTTAAGCAATAAAATCGCAGGACAAAATATGATTAAATAAATACATAAAGACTTTGGGGAATCTGTTGCTGTGATGTCACAACTAGTCTTGATTTCAGATGTTTGTACACAAACAATACCAAACGTTAAATGCAAATATCTCCTTAAGAGAATAAGATTTTGGAATGCTTTATTCACCACTTTGTTTCTTTGTATTTAAGATGGGACTTGTTTGACCCCTGAACTAATCCTTTATCAACGACAAAAGAACAAGGAAATATTGAGCTTTGAAACTTCTGTATTATAAATTGGCTGGTGTAAGAAACTTATCCATTAGGAACAAACACTATGGACTAATAGTTCCTAGCATGTACCCCATTAGAATCTAATACTCTCCAAACATTTTTTGATGACTGGATATGCACAAAATATCATACGTTGAGGTAGTCAAGGTTAAAATCTGAATAATAGGAAACTAAAGTCTTTTTGGAATGCAATTTGAAGGTACTTTCCCAACCAATTTGAGTGGGTGTTCTTTCCTTACTGTTGTCTTTCATTTTGAATAGACATGAATTAGCATTTCCTTTTAAAAAGAGCGAACTGTAAATGGCAAATGAGTCTAACAAGGTTCACTGCGAAAGCTAATGAACAAAATTTTGACTTTTTTCTAATGAATTTGTTTATACCTATATAGAAACAGTTTTCTATATTTGGATATAAAACGCCTTATTTATGAATGGTTTGATGTTATGATAGAAAGTTATATGAATTTTGGGCCCTCATCCCCCCACCTCCCCCTATTGTATTCTTTTGGGCTCTCTTCCCCCACCTCCCCTTATTATTCTATTCTTTTAGGCCCTCACCCCCCCCCCACCTCCCCTTCATATGAGAATGTTTTGTTCATACACTTGCGATAATCTCCTTAACTGTGCAAAATGCTCTAAAACATTACACATATTTTGCACTTCAAACATTAAAACTAAAGAGTCTCTGAATATTTTGTTCCATTTCAACAATATAGAGAACTTGAATTCATTATCTATCACTTGAGACCATTTTCATTTAATTATTCCAAAACAAATTCTGTACTTTAAAAACTATAAAAAGTGTTTTTTTCTTATTTTTTATTGGGAGCGCAAGCAAAATCACAAGGTTATCGCTGCTTTGACCTTTGTAACTTTTGAATGAAAGTATTTGGGAGTCCATTTCACACGGCCTGACAATTAACATATATCTATTTACCATATATATAAAATCCAACGTGATTGGTGCAAAGAAGGGGCCCGTACTTTTTAACTAATAGAAAATCGATAAGAGAAAATTTTTTGCATCCGCTTATGTATCCTTTTATTTTAATTCTGATGTAATCTTAGTACTCCCGAGCTGCATGGACTGTACTATTGTGTGCAGAGGGTTTTCTGTTGTTTGTGTATTGCAAACATGCTGTGAAGAGGCGATAAGCGTTTTCCATTGTTGGATTTTGGCTTATTTTCTTCCATTTTTAACAGTTTTCTTGTATATTTTGTTACACTTGAGATATATTTTTTTATTATATGACTGTATTCACCAGAAATTAAAACATTATTTGGCTGAAATATTATCAACAACAATCAAGAGAGAAAAGTGCAAGAGCGAGGCATATAAACAACAACGTTAGGTTGCATGATTATGATACCAAAAATTAAGAATTATGCCATTTCTTAAATGTTTTGTATGTTTATCATATCATTGAATAAACTTCTTATATCTTTTCTTATTACTGCATTCTTAAAAATTGTTTTCTATTCACCACAAGTACAGTTTGTCATACAATTGTTAAAGAAAAAAAGAGTTAAAAGTTTCTCATCAGTAATGCCTTGTCTAACAAACTTTTTAACTGAAGTTGTGTGTGCATTAAATTTCATTTAATTTGTTTTGCTTCAAAGATATTTCATTGGAACTGGCTATTTGTTAAATAAAATGTTGCTTAAAGTTGCATTCCACTTGGCCTACATCCCACATGCGGCATGCTATTCCGTCAAACATGGCAAGCCGCCCCACCCTTTCCTACATGCCGTCCCACCCTCTCCCTCATGCTGTCCCGCCCCTCTCCCATATGCCATATCAGCCTCTGACAGTCACTGGTATTATCAAGAGTGACAATCCTGGCTATGACCATGCTACTCGTAAACACTCTCAAATCTGTGAAACAACATAATACTTTTGTATGATAAATATACACATATGAACGGCCTTTCATGTGTGTTGATACATCCATAATTTTTTTGCCCTCAAAGAAAATCTTAACGAACTTGGCCTCCACTGCGTGCAAACTTAAAGTATTCAACATTTTTTCAATGACTTCGTTCTTAAAACCAACCCGCATGATAATGGTACAATCCAAATCCTACCAAGTTTATTTACAGTTTTCCGTAACACATCACAGTTACTTTCGTGAATTTTTTCCTTATTCACATTTTGAGGTAAAACATTCCCATATCTTATTTTCTTCTTTTGGGCCTTCATCCCCCCACCTCCCCTTATTATTTTATTCTTTTGGGCCCTCATCCCCCACCTCCCTTTCATCCCCTCACCTCCCTTTCACTCCTCCCCACTTCCATTTTACCCCACCTCCCTTTCACCCCCACTTTCCTTTTATCCCCACCTCCGTTTCACTCCCACCTCTTTCATCCCATATCTCCCTTTTATCCCCACCTCCTTTTATCCCCACCTCCCTTTTATCCCCACCTCCCTTTCATTCCCCACATTCCTTTCACCCCCATCTCCCTTTCACCCAACCTCCCTTTCACCCCACCTCCCTTTCACCCGGCCTCCCTTTAACCCCCACCATAATTCATCTAAAGTCTTATTGACATGCAATTTGAAGGTACTTTCCCAACCAATTTGAGTGGGTGTTCTTTCCTTACTGTTGTCTTTCATTTTGAATAGACATGAAATTAGCATTTCCTTTTAAAAAGAGAGAACTGTAAATGGCAAATGAGTCTAACAAGGTTCACTGCGAAAGCTAATGAACAGAATTTTGACTTTTTTCCAATGAATTTGTTTATACCTATTCAGAAACAGTTTTCTATATTTGGATATAAAACGCCTTATTTATGAATGGTTTGATGTTATGATAGAAAGTAATATGAATTTTGGGCCCTCATCCCCCCTCCCCTTATTTTATTCTTTTGGGCTCTCTTCCCCACCTCCCCTTATTATTCTATTCTTTTAGGCCCTCCCCCCCCCTCCCCTTCATATGAAAATGTTTGGTTCATACACTTGCGATAATCTCCTTAACTGTGCAAAATGCTCTAAAAATTACACATATTTTGCACTTCAAACATTAAAACTAAAGAGTCTCTGAATATTTTGTTTCATTTCAACAATATAGAGAGCTTGAATTCATTATCTATCACTTGAGACCATTTTCATTTAATTATTATAAAAAAATGTGTACTTTAAAAACTATAAAAAGTGTTTTTTTCTTATTTTTTATTGGGAGCACAAGCAAAATTACAAGGTTATCACTGCTTTGACCTTTGTAACTTATGAATGAAAGTATTTGAGAGTCCATTTCACACGGCCTGACAATTAACATATATCTATTTACCATATATATAAAATCCAACGTGATTGGTGCAAAGAAGGGGCCCGTACTTTTTAACTAAGAGAAAATTGATAAGAGAAAAAATTCTGCATCCGCTTATGTATCCTTTTATTTTAATTCTGATGTAATCTTAGTACTCCCGAGCTGCATGGACTGTACTATTGTGTGCAGAGGGTTTTCTGTTGTTTATGTATTGCAAACATGCTGTGAAGAGGCGATAAGCGTTTTCCATTGTTGGATTTTGGCTTATTTTCTTCCATTTTTAACAGTTTTCTTGTATATTTTGTTACACTTGAGATATATTTTTTATTATATGACTGTATTCACCAGAAATTAAAACATTATTTGGCTGAAATATTATCAACAACAATCAAGAGAGAAAAGTGCAAGAGCGAGGCATATAAACAACAACGTTAGGTTGCATGATTATGATACCAAAAATTAAGAATTATGCTATTTCTTAAATGTTTTGTATGTTTATCATATCATTGAATAAACTTCTTATATCTTTTCTTATTACTGCATTCTTAAAAATTGTTTTCTATTCACCACAAGTACAGTTTGTCATACAATTGTTAAAGAAAAAAAGAGTTAAAAGTTTCTCATCAGTAATGCCTTGTCTAACAAACTTTTTAACTGAAGTTGTGTGTGCATTAAATTTCATTTAATTTGTTTTGCTTCAAAGATATTTCATTGGAACTGGCTATTTGTTAAATAAAATGTTGCTTAAAGTTGCATTCCACTTGGCCTACATCCCACATGCGGCATGCTATTCCGTCAAACATGGCAAGCCGTCCCACCCTTTCCTACATGCCGTCCCACCCTCTCCCTCATGCTGTCCCGCCCCTCTCCCATATGCCATATCAGCCTCTGACAGTCACTGGTATTATCAAGAGTGACAATCCTGGCTATGACCATGCTACTCGTAAACACTCTCAAATCTGTGAAACAACATAATACTTTTGTATGATAAATATACACATATGAACGGCCTTTCATGTGTGTTGATACATCCATAATTTTTTTGCCCTCAAAGAAAATCTTAACGAACTTGGCCTCCACTGCGTGCAAACTTAAAGTATTCAACATTTTTTCAATGACTTCGTTCTTAAAACCAACCCGCATGATAATGGTACAATCCAAATCCTACCAAGTTTATTTACAGTTTTCCGTAACACATCACAGTTACTTTCGTGAATTTTTTCCTTATTCACGTTTTGAGGTAAAACATTCCCATATCTTATTTTCTTCTTTTGGGCCTTCATCCCCCCACCTCCCCTTATTATTTTATTCTTTTGGGCCCTCATCCCCCACCTCCCTTTCATCCCCTCACCTCCCTTTCACTCCTCCCCCACTTCCATTTTACCTCCCACCTCCCTTTCACCCCACTTTCCTTTATCCCCACCTCCGTTTCACTCCCACCTCTTTCATCCCATATCTCCCTTTTATCCCCACCTCCCTTTTATCCCCACCTCCCTTTTATCCCCACCCTCCCTTTCATTCCCCACATTCCTTTCACCCCCATCTCCCTTTCACCCAACCTCCCTTTCACCCCACCTCCCTTTCACCCGGCCTCCCTTTAACCCCACCTTAATTCATCCCCCACCTTCCTTTCATCCCCACCTTCCTCCCCCACCTCCCCTTATTATTTTATTATATATGTTGTTCTTGTTCTTTTTACTCTTTTGTTCTTCGGTTTTCGCTCTTCAAATTGGTAATGTTATCTTGGCATTGAAAGAGAAAAACATTCTCAAAAATAATGTTTTGATGAAAGTCATGACAGCCTTTGACCCACAGGAATCCATCTCAAGGTTTCTTTTGCTTTTCAAAATAGATTAATCCATGAATCATGACGGAGAATGTGGAAAACCTAATTAAAATCTCCTCTATTGATGATCAAACAGTCACATGCACTGTTCATTCTGCAATCTGATTAATACCAGGATATCCATGTAGGAGAGAAAGGTCAATTTAGGATCATGTCAATTGTTGTGACCCATAGGGGCACAAATTGATCAAAGCTACACATCTCAGCTCTTTAAAGGAATATTTCCATGTTTTTTTGTAATATTTCATAAGAAATAGAACAATTTTTAGAAACAATATACTACACAAATCATTTTGATATGTTATTCCTACCAAAAGATATTCAAATTTAAAGATTTACAAAAAATGCCAATAAACAAACAGAAAAAAGCTTGGTATGAAATCACAGCAACACATTCTCCCATATAGTTGATGTATTTCATTAAAATCTATCATCCTTTTTTATAAGTAAAACCTGCTAGAAAAATAAATTGATGCAATTTAGGTATTTATATACATTGCCAATTATACCCTACTTTAAAAACTTTTGAAAAATTGTTTATAATTATGTAGAAACAACCAATTAATGTTCAAAGAAAAATATATAAACATTTGTAATGGAATTGTCTCTATGACATCATTAAACATGAATTCATCATACTGTACAAAAACTTTAAAATGCAATTGGGAAATCTTTAAAAGTCCATATCTATTATTATTATTATTATTATTATTATTATCAATATCAATATTATTATCATTATTATTATCATTATTATCATTATCATTATTATTATTATTATTATCATTATTATTATTATTATACCGAATATAATAGTGCTAAAATTCATGAAAAAACATGCTCATAAGCACTGTACATAATATATATTATAAATTAATATAATTAGAAGTTATAGTCCATATGCTAGCTTAAATAGATATGTTTTTATAAAGATTTAAAAGTTTATCTTCTGAACGGAATATGATATCAACCTGGTTTTTGTACCAAATTGGCTCTTTGAAATGAAATTGTACAAACCATGGGGATATTCCTTTAACTACTTTAATGATGACATCATAGGTACAATGCAGGAAGATGGGACTTAGCCTTACTGGCCCCTCCTGTATACATTATACTGTATTTAACTTACATTAAAAGAAGCTCAATGACAATTATCTGTTTCAGACTTTCAGTACAAGCATCCCTGGTACAAGATCATAAAATATGATCTCGCAAAGGGAATGAATACGGGAAGGATTTCATTATAGACACACACAAATATTTAGGTAATAAACAAAATAATATAAGCTGGTGGTATCACTCTAGTTGAGTTAAGGAAGGCTTAGCAATGATGATAGCCACATTTCCTCTCCAGTAATAATCACCCACAGAGTTAAGTTTCTTATTTCACACGCAAAGCAACACCGTTAAGATGGATCTTTTTAAGTAGAAACAATCGTCTGTAAACTTGACCTATACAGATGTTTATCATGGTGAAGACAAAAGCTTTACTTTCCTTACACCTCATATTTTCAACAAATATTTGTCTTACTGGAAAGCCTCTCTATGACCCCTTTTATTTCAAACTCAAAAGCAGGAATACACCTAACATTTGACAACGTGCCATGTATTTCAATGAAGCTAATTCGTGTATAACACGTTCTTCATGGGATAAATGCCAGCAATCATGTTTTGCGTTACGATCAATAATAGATGCGACTCGCATACATAATATTCATAACCTCTATGAAATGAGTGCAAATCTAAAAACCCAAAGTTCATATAAGCAGTTGCTATAGGGGTAGGGGAAATACAAACATACTTAATTTATATGAAAAATGAAAAGGATGTCAAGTTTTTGTGCCCCCGACCAAGTTTTGCCCCTATCTTCGGGAGGAAGAAAGTAGCTGTGCCCTATTATGTATTTGTAATCAACATGCCATAACCATACAGTGACAGTCTATTAAAGGTCTGGACCATGATTACCATAGGGCAAGGGTTGTCTCTCCCCCCACAAAATGTTTGGGAAAAATATATTGTTTCCTACAAATGCTTGGGAGTAAGGATGTGCATCTTGGTATCAAACATTTTCATTATGGGAATTGTGGTTGAGCTTGAAAGCAACCTCTTCCCTCAGATGATCCGAATTCATGTCATTATGCACCACATTCATGCTTCTGTATTTCTATATAGCTTAAACCTTTGAGCACTAATGAAATTGGGAAGTAGTTGATGGAATCTGATAAGGATAGATAAAAGTACACCCACCAATTAATGAAGGAGCTCTTTCCAGCAGAGTGGTTTCCAATCAGCAGTACTGTTATCTTCTTCCTTGGAGATAGCAGACGAAGACCCAACTTTCCTGCGATGCGGATAAGTCCTACAAGATGACAAAATTGAATACATTATAATTCATTTCAATCATATCATACGTCTTCTTATCAATAAAAAAAAATCTGAAATGAGAAAAATGTAAAACCTGTAGATAGAGTTTTGAACAATCAAAGAAGCAAGACATTGATAACAAACTGAAATGTTTATACAATACTATTTTATTGCTGTAACGTTCAATAAATTATTTTTGCACATCATGCCAACAAATATGAGAGAAGCCATATCATATCTATTCAGTATGAAATATTCACAGTATTTCAAGGAGCACTAACCCAAATGTGAGGTGTCTTATTCAGGGGTCTCTTGAAATACTTGAATACACTTTTCTTGCACGTGATAGAACCTTTGATATGAATGTTAAAATCAACAGAATCAGATCTTCTGAAATCATTATACAAAAATCCTTATAAACCTCTTATATAAAAATCCCCATAATATCCGTTATACAAAAATCTCCATAAGAACTATGTTATATAAAAATCCTTATAAGATGTTATACAAAAATCCCCATAAGACGTATGTTATATAAAAATCCCCATAAGATGTTATACAAAAATCCCCATAAGACGTATGTTATATAAAAAAATCCCCATAACATGTTATACAAAAATCTCCATAAGAGCTATGTTATATAAAAATCCCCATAAGATGTTATACAAAAATCCCCATAAGACGTATGTTAAATAAAAATCCCCATAAAATGTTATACAAAAATCCCCATAAGATGTTATACAAAAATCCCCATAAGACGTATGTTATATAAAAAATCCCCATAATATGTTATAAAAAAAACTCTCCATAAGAACTATAAGACATATAAAAAATCCCCATAAGACATAAATCTTATATAAAAAATCCCCATAATATGTTATACAAAAATCTCCATAAGACCTATGTTATATAAAAATCCCCATAAATTAGCACAAAAAAAAAGATGTCCTCACATTCGCTGAGAGTTTCCTAAATTAACGTAGAATTTATGATTTTTCTATTAAAGGAGCACTAGACCAAAAAGTATTATTAGGGAGTCCCCAGAAAATCAAATGCTTATCTAGCACACAACTGCATAGCAATTTTCTGGTCAATATGATTATTCATGTAACCTTTGCCCTTACGTCAGCTGTTGGTTATGGAAGCATGAAGTTTACCAATCTGATGTAGATATTATATCTGTGAAATTTGTAAAAATGAACGCCTTCCCTTTTCGGTCTAGTGCTCTTTTGAATAAATAAAATGTGTACTTAGGTATCCACATATGCAACATCCATCAACAGGCGTGAAGGACTATAAAAATACAATCCAGGAGATGAAAAAAAAACCATGAATATTTAAGATATATCCTAATCTTAAACAAAACTTGAAAAGAATCCTTGCTGCTCATTCTAAACTTTTTACAAGATTAAATTTAATTTATTTTCACTTTCCATGATCAGCTGATTTCCATCCAAAATAAGAACAAAGATGGTATGGCTCTAAGGCAGGTACATTAGTTCGCCAGAACTTTTCTTAATATTGATCTATTACATGTAAGATCACTATGTACATCAAATCATAAAACTCTTTTGTGTGGCTGGTAATTAAATGAAGAAATCTAAATCAGAATCTGCAGAGTTTTTACAAAACACAGAAAGAGGTAGACCCCTTAGTTAAAGGAGCAATGAAAGTGACAGTCACTCAGAACTGGAATCCGAATCAACAGTTGAACCTACGAGTTTAAATGAACGGTTGGTTGGTGCAAGTCTGTAGGACACTGTAAATGAGTGTGAGATACAAGAACTACACAACATTTGCAATAAGGTGAGGGAAACGTATGAGGGAGGGGGAAGAAAATAGATTTAATAAATTATGGACCAAACGGGTATAAAACGAGAGATGTTACTGATCATAGGATGATGAATGTGGGACAACTAGCGTGAATAACATCTGAAGGAGAGGGGAAACTGGAAAAAGACATACACAAGTTTTAGACAAAGAAGGGTGGGAGTTCCCACGAATCTGGCAAGAATGCTGATAATTGTCAACATGTAACAGTAACTCTCAATAACAATTCAAACTGATGTCGCCTTTTCAGGTTTAAGCACATGCCATACTTCAAACATTTTCTATCAAATCATGTCAAAGTAAACACTGCCTAACACAAGAGGATAAAAATATTGGGGATATGATATCAAACGACATAAATATTCCCAATGTAAACCAAAACACATTTACTGTTTTTAACACAAGAATACTGTTACCAAATCAGTTGTACTCCTAGCATCGAATTGTATATGTTGCTAGCACAGGAAAGTATTCATGAACATTGTTCCTACACATGCAAGTTCCTTACCATTAGTATCTGATTTAACTTTCCACTAGGGATAAATCATGTAAGCCAAAGTACATTCATGTGTAGCATCGTCTATTTATGGTTGTCTTCCTTGGTGGTTAAAAACAAGAAAACTTAAATTGATTTTGAAATCTATATCCCGGATCTACTGAGATACAAACCCTGGTAAAATGGTAAATCCAAAATGAAACTGACACATTTGGTCCATTTACTCCTTCAGAATAGAAACTCCTGACAAAGAGAGCTGCTATGGTTTTTATTAAGTTATCTTCTGAAAGTAGATAGAGCATTTCAATTGCGTACATTATGAGTAGCACAGGCCTCCAGCTCCATACGTTATGATTGCTTGTTTACATACTTTTCACATGGCAATATGTAAGTGACTTCGTAATGCGTCACACAAATGCTTGCTTTGCCCTTGCTGGTTTATTTCAATTATGGTTAAAAATAGAAGAACAAGTTTCACAGAATAGGAATAATATATTATACACTGATGATGCAACAAATGTAACTCAGATATATAAATGCATGTCATCCAATCCACAAGGCTTAACCTGATCCGATTCATCTTTCAGGGGTCAATATATATTTAATTCACAAAAACTGTTAAATAGAGCTGATGAGTAAGCTATTTGATGTAGTGGTGTGGTTTAAATAACACATACCGGTGACAGTTCATTTCAAGTTCCTCAGATTCAAACAAAGGTGCATGGTGCTAATTCAAATTTTCAGTCATAAATGATCCATTTTTAGGTGACATGGTTTGAACTTAAAGCCCAATAATTTCCAAGGGATCAACTTCAGGTCGCATTTCCATGCTGGAAAAAGGTCTCTGTACCCAGAAAGTACAGTGACACTATTCTTATCGGATAAACTTAACTTCAAAGAGATATCACTTCTTTAAACATTGTGAAAAGCTTTCTTTATTTTGAAATTTCTGCGGGTATCAAGTTGCAGCTTTTTGTCAAAACAAGCAAAACCTGTGACATGTACTGTATATCGTTATTCTTTAAATTAGAGGGCTCTTGGTGTGCCTTTTCCCAGTTACCTGTTGGTTGGTCATATAACAAGTTTTAGAAACTCCTTGGAGTCGGCTACTCTATCATTCAAACTATTATGGCAGAGATTTATATATGGGATCTGCAGTATAAATTCTTCCATTTACAAGATCTAAAAAATATTTCTTTCAGTGTGCTAAGGTGTAAACATTTCAAAAACTATGAAATGGCCAATTCAAATCCATTGAGAAGGAACTTTTGGATCATTTTCAACACATTTCGTAATTGGGACACAGACCCCTAGCTTGATTTAAAAAGGCAGTGTACTAGACTTGTTGAGGGTCACATTAATGCACGCACGAAGCCTGTGGAGTCACGGGCCCCCTTGAGGCTCAATCCCCTGGTGAAGAAGCTCTGGGAATTTAGCTACAATCATGCATCTCAAAATGAAGCTATTCTGAATGATAAGGACCAGTCATTAGCCAAACAGAACAACTGCTTACTATGCTATCATTCTATTTTCTGTCTCCATGTAAAGTTTTATTTATGAGGCTAATTAAGATTTTTAAGTTAAAAAAAAAAAAAATCTATACACATTTTTTTCTCATGAGGGGCGGGCAGACCCCAGGGGCAGGGCAGACCCCAGGGGAAATGACAGACCCCAGAAGAAGGAAGACCCCAGGGGTGGGCAGACCCCCAGGGGTATGGGCAGGCTGCCCCTGTGAAACAGCAAAGCTAGGGTCTGGAAATGCTCTCTGTTAAAATTGAACGTCACTTTTTTCCAGCTTTTTTACAAAGTGCAGAGTTTTGAAAGGAGGGAGGTGCTCAGGTTAATGCCATCGTAATGGTTACAACATTTTGTTTTATCTCTTCTGGTCTCTATTGTACTTACATGTTCACTCTAAAATCACTTAACTTTTAACATCATAAGGTTTGAGTAAGGTTGGGCATGGACAAAATTACAATCCAGTGACAAAAAGTCTAATTCATAAAGAATGTAACATGGCAGTTTCGAAATGTAGTATGCCTACCTAGTTCATGGTATATGAATGAACCTTCTACTGTGCTGGGCCTCCTCTATGTCAACAAGAAGCCTATATATGCTAAGCAGGCCTCTGCTATGTCAACAATAAACCAATATGCAAAGAATTGTTGTCTTTAAATCAACCTACATTTATCTTGGTAAAATCTTACCTTAAATTAAAACAGTATTCATTGCTTTCAAAAATAATACACCATGCACCAGACTTGATCTTACAGACTTGATCTTATGTGTATGTAGGTACATGCCAACTACTGTACTACATGTAGGGTAATGACAAGCAGTTTAGCTCACTTTTCTGTTGAGAGCAATCCAAATATTCTAGTGAGAACAAATTTGACTTTTTCATCAATCTTTTCAATATTGTATCTTAAGTATATGATAGTGTGGTGTTTAAAAATCAATGAACATGGTTTTAATACATAAGAGAATGTATATTCTTACTATTCCACACATTTCATATGTGTTAAGAATTTCTAGATCAGCCATAAGTCGAGAAACAAAATAAGATTTTTAAAGATTTGATGACTTTCAAATCGGCATTAATTTGCTAGTAGTCACAGGTACTCAAAAAAGATGATATGGTTTTACTGACATTCACCATTGTACCAATTTCTTCTTCTCATCATCACTAGATAACAAAATATCACTAGATAACAAAATATCACTAGATAATAAAATATTACTAGATAACAAAATATCATTAGATAACAAAATAGCACTAGATAACAAAATATCACTAGATAATAAAATATCACTAGATAACAAAATATCACTAGATAACAAAATATCACTAGATAACAAAATATCACTAGATAACAAAATATCACTAGATAACAAAATATCACTAGATAACAAAATATCACTAGATAACAAAATATCACTAGATAACAAAATGTCACTAGATAACAAAATATCACTAGATAACAAAATATCACTAGATAATAAAATATCACTAGATAACAAAATATCACTAGATAACAAAATATCACTAGATCAACTTTCAACACATCACATCCAATTCTTCCAAATGCACCATATGTTAACCACAAATTGATGCTCTTTAACAATTCTCTCTTCAAAATCAGCAAAAATACCTACGCACAACTAAAAGGTCATTTGCTGTAAAAGGACTGTTCAATACACAGCCTGAATGTCGGTAATCTGCTAGTGATGATGACAAAAATCACACCAAGGGAAAGATTAGAAAAACCTATTACTGTTTCAATTCTGATACATGCATAAACAAAAAGCCAAATGAAATTGCACAGTAATGGAATTTTATCTCTACTTGACATTTCTAAAGATTATTATTAATTTGCACTGACATTGTGTACAGCTTTTGCATTTTATGAAGTACAATACAAATTTTTGTGTTTTCTGCTTTAGTTGATGTTTTTCTTTATTATGACAAATTTGAACTTTGATATTATCAGTCAAGGAGAAAATACACATTGAAGTGCATGTGTATTTTCTCTTTAACCAAAAGATAATGTAATGCATAGAGGGCCCCCCAAAAAATACAAGGTACAGTAAGTCAAAATAAAATTAAAAAAATACATATAAAGACGGAAGAATATTAGTAAGGTTTGACTGTTGGTTGCTACAGTACAGTCGGTAATAACCGTACACGCTAAGTGCGGGGCGTTAGTGCACTTACCACCATGATGAATGGAGCTGCCCAAGCGCAAAATCGCGCTAAACGTGGGTTACCGCGCTAACATCACCGAGCTTGCAGCCCTGCAGCTTCTATTCACCTGTGACTTAACGCGCTAAAAATCGATACACACTGTATGCATTATGTCAATCAAGATCGAAGTGCCTGTGCTTTGTAAAGGGACTCCTAACGTTGCACAGTTATAATAATCTGCTTATCGGATTAGGCCTGGCAGACTTTTTCTTTAGCAAAATGTTTTAACGCGAGGCCTAGAGGAATTAAAAACTTTCGAAAATATTATTTTGTTTTCATTCAGTTTCACGTTGAACTCTGGGATATAAATATTTTTTAATTCAGTCAGCATCGCAACGTTCAGAATCACAGTACACAGTACATAGGCCCTACTTGCAATATTAAGCTTTTAAATGAGGCAATGTCTTCATTTGCATTGCATTTTTCGACGGAATTTTCAATAAAAATACTTATTAAATCCATTAGGAAAAAAAACTGATGTGAAAATTGAATCAATGCTTCATTAAATTTAATTTTTTTACAGTTTTGGACAAACAAATGAATTTCGGGCAAACAAAAACTGATTCTGGCGATGTTTTTGATTGAATTTAGCTATCCTATCACACAGTCACATTAAAAAGCCTAGCGTTAGGCTACATGCTTTAATCGATGTGTAATGGTGTTCTGCTTTGTTATACAATTAGAATTAGGACATAAGAGCTAATATTTCTAAGCTTTGCTGATATTGGTAGGAGGGTTCTGTTAAATATTAATGACTAAATATTTCGCTTGATATTTTTCACGATTATAGATCTACTGTTAGGCCAAATGTTGAGGATGGGAAATGAATCATTTTAAACTGATGTTGACATGTTTGTCTTATATTTTTTCCACAGCTTCCGAACTTCTGAGCCTTTGTCAGTTTTGCAGATTAGACAAGATACATTGAAAAATCCCTGGGCCAGTATGGATGCTTATTAATTGCTTTGTCAGTCTAAGTCAACAAGAATTTACAAAAACTTTGAAGAGCTTTTTTTCTTTCCCCTTTGCATGAATAATTATTTTTAGAGTAACGTTTCTACGCCATTCTGTCAGCAATCCAATATCAAGGACATCCGGCTTCAGCCAGTATGAAGAAAAACAGCTACAGCATTTGGCCGTGAAAAAGAGGCAGAAGTCAAGAGGGTCTATAAACTCGTGTCGCGTTGAACCTTTCTTTCTTACTATTAGGCCTACTTGATACAGTAAATAAAAAATTCCTGTGCATGTGTCAAGTAATGTTGGGCGTAATGAAATGCTGTTACTGCTTTTTCTTCCACTTGTGTAGAGTACTTTTTTATATTCCAGTTTATGTACAAAACAGAGTGAGTGATATTAGAAAAAAAGTGTAGGCCTAAATTAACTAAGCTCAATTGGGTAAAAAAAAAAAGTGAAATTTAGTGCTGTCAAAATTGCACATAAAATAGGTAAGCCTGCATTGCTTCATTCCATGAAAATTGCAATATCAGGTGGTAGAAGGCATTGAATATCAGGGCCTCCGACATGGGGAGGGCATAGCCCCCTCTTCCCGAATAATCTTCCCCTTCCCGAATAATGTTCCCCTTCCCGAATAATTTTTCTCCTTCCCGAATGTTTCCCCCTTCCCGAATAATCCTCCCCTTCCCGAATAATCTTCCCCCTTCCCGAATAATCTTCCCCTTCCCGAATAATGTTCAAAGCAATGGTTTTCAAATTGGTCTTGTGTTAATTATAAAAGCAATGGTTTTCAAATTGCTTGTGTTATTTATCCACAGCAAAATTAATTGACAACATTAATCTCCCCCTTCCCCTCTCACCTGCCATATGAAACCTGTGTCAGGGCCCTGAATATTGGTTTGATCATATTTATGTAGATCCTATTTTAAAAATATGATACAGGACTTAGGTTTTGATAGGATTTTCTCCACAGATGACCGATGGTGGTAAAAGGTGAAGCCTGGTCCAATTCATAATTATCATTTTACCTGCTTACTTTTTTTTTTTTTTTTTTTTTTTTACCCAATGTCTTGTTTTTAAAATAATTATATTCCATAAAGTTATTTTCTGTCGGAACTTACCTCCACTCTTGACTAACTGACTTGGTTTTACTTCACTTCATTTCAAATTTTTCGATAGATGCTTCTTTGTGAAGTGGTACGAAAAAATTAAACGAATATTTTCCCTGCCATCGGGTAATATACAGTACAACATCCCGTCACAGACCTGGTTATAACAGAGTTTACCTCAGCAGGTACAAGTGTTGCTGCCGCATAAGACTTCACATTTCCAGGAATCAAAAACAGAAGATTTCCATCATGCCTAATTGAGCATCTTAACATTTTCTTAAAAATTTGGCAGATATATTCTATCATTATTAACTAGCATGCTTGTTCGGCACAACGACACATTAAAGGAGGCATAAAGTCTGATACAATCATTATTTCATATGATAGAGAATACAAGATCTTAACCAACTGCCAAAAACATCAGAGTCAAATTCCTATCTCAAGTTATTCATGTTTGAAATCGACACAGGGGGGCTGCCATTTTGTTTAATTCTGTATTGAAATATTGTGCATGATGACATAGATTCCCCAATAGGGACATAAAGATTATAATGTAATTCTTTACATATGTGATTAAAGTCTTTTATTTCAAAATGATGTGACACAAAGTTATATCAGCTTGTTTTGATTTTTTCAATTTCATGAATACACAAAATTTTCCTTCACCCTTACAAAATAAAAACACTTGTTCATAAGCTAGAAAACTTGAGGTACATTTTAAAGAAATACAAAGCATTCCAAGATCCTGCTGGGCGATGACATAATCTGCATGTTTTGCAATCAAAATGGCAGCTACCATGGTACTATAAAGTAGTAGCATTAAAGTTTTTAACAATTAAACAAAAATATGTTGGATTGCTTCGAAGTTATGGAACTTGGTCAGAAAATTAGTTATTTTCAATTCTATTATATGAAATAAAGAATTATGTGTGCCTCCTTTAACAGTGAAGTCATTTGTGCCAAAAGAGGTTATATATGAATGATTATTGCTTTAGATTGACTAACATTTAGCATTATGTAATGTTTTAATCAGCAAACTATATATTCCAGCTTATAAATACCTCTGCTTTTAAATGCAATCGATGGTGAAACTCATATTGAGTATAGTTCAAAGAAACGACCATTTTTAACAGCTGTGGTTATGATACACATCCCTCAGTATGGTTGACATTGGGATTGTGGAAGCAAGTTGTTAAGAACAAATAAACTAATAGTCGTTAAGAACAAATGGGACTCACCACGAAATACAATCATTATTTCCATAAAATTCCCTCAAGGAAGGGGGATCCTTCCTGCAGTACTTTAATGATGAAGTAAGGAATTGTAAATGAAGGCCCAAGCAGTACTCAGGCATGTGAAAGACACTTGATAAAAAAGCTGAAAGTAGCTATTAAAAATAAATGTTGAAAAAATTGAAAGTAGTTTATTGCTGGCGTGCGCGGCGCAATGCGCAAACACTTTAAGGCGTGGGGGCCAGGGGCCCACTTAAGGCCCCTGGTGGGGTCCAAGGAAACAGAAAATTTGATTTTCTATTACTAGGAAAAAGTCTCCTGAAAGAAATTTTTATTTTAAAGAAGCTGATTTTCTTAATAAATCCCCCTTCAAAAAAAAGAAGGAATTTCTATCAACTTTTCATTCAGAGCAGAATATAGTCCAGGCATGTCAGCAGCATTGAAAAAAAGTCATTAATGACGTGATCTGACGTCATGTTTTGATGTTTATAAATCAGTGGAAAATGAAAATAACTGCATCACAATTGCCACAAACCCCATTAGCAATATCATGGCACCCTTAAGGGTAGAGTTGGTTCTCTATTCCCTTCTACCATAGCACCACAGTGGACATAGGTTGGGCCAAGTCCGGGTGACATAATGGCGGGCCACTCCATAAATGTTGCCAATAAGGGTTTAAGGAACCATTAACTGACATCCATGTACCAATATTCCATTTTCACAAGTACATAGTCGGGCGAAGCCAACAGTCGGGAAATGGCAGTGACAACTTAAATGCTTTTTTAAGAATTATCTTAACTTTTTATTCTTATTGTGAGTTAAGTCTTCACTTCTCTCAAAAATTTCCAGTAAATTCTTGCATTTGCATTTCCAAAAGGGGCTGAAATTTACTTAAAATGAATGATTCATCTTATTGATACATCTCAATGACAGCAATTAACGTTTTAAAACTATTTTTGATCAAATTTAACCTCTGGGCTGTCTCTCTATGAATTATCACGGTTAGGCCTAACATTAGGCCTTTCACCCAGTTTTACTATAAGATGGCAACTAGCCTAACATACTGTACGTTCAAACTTGAAGGAATAAAGAAAAGTCTGGCGAAATCGTATTAACGTTAGACTCTTGTCTAATAAATTACAGTCTCAAAGTATGTGAGAAATCTACGCTACACACAGGTTTTACGGCAGAATTTTTTTGTTTATCTCGCAAAAAGAAGACAAAAGTTTAAGCTTAAATAAATTTATAAAACACTCGTGCTAAGTGCAGTGATGCATGTACACAGATTGGGATCACACTCAGTGCAGTTACGTTATGATCGCTAACAAGCTTAGCGCAATGAGACGTTTACTCCTGTAATACTATTACCGCTAACCTCTTTGAGGGAGGAGCAGATTAAAATGGGATTATCGGACGCGCTTTAGCGCAGAGTTGGGGCAAGTGCCGTCGGTGCATGAAAGACACGAATACAATGGCGGCGGTAAGGGCATTAATCGCGGTAAATAATCCGCGCTAACTGCGATATCGGTACGCTTATTCCCGACTGTACTGTATTTTATATGTAGACAATTTAAAATTCTAAGGAAAGAGATGGTCTTTTTAAAAATCAGTTTCTCGCAGGACCCCCACTTTATGTGTTAATCCTCACCCCTATTCTTCTCTCAGTAACCCTGGCATATTGCTGGTTATCTTACATGGACTCCCAGTGCTTTAATGAGCCATATAAATCAGAATTGACAAGTGTTTGTCACAATTTAAAGACTTCTGTTCAGAATGTTAAATCTCTACCTGTCTACATACTATTAACAAGTTTTACTAGACAGTACAATAACTACATACAGTAGAGGCCTCTAGCCATTCATTGCTACTGCCATGACAGATGAATGACAAGTCATGTGAAACATCTCAGAATTCTGATGTCACAGCTAGGGAATTACCATGACAACAGAACATTTTTTTAAAGGAGAGTGATATGCTATTCTAGGGGTAACTTGGTGCATTAATCTATTATATTACAGTTAAGAGAGCTGTACAAATATTCTTCAAGAAGAGGCATTTGAAAATGGCACATTTAACACATACAAAATTTACAAAAAATGTGTGTTTGAACAAGACAACCTCTTAAGAGGAAAAATCGTCATATGGACACAATGATTAGAATGCGATCTAAATTGATTGACGATTGCTGCACGATTCGTTAGCCCTTATATGGCATATATTAAATAAAATCCCAAGGTTTATCATCGCTTGATAAAGCTAGGCGATAGGTGATAAGGCAATGGAGAAAATATCTTCTGCACTTTGATTCGGTATGGTTAAGATTGAACTATATTATTCTACTTCAAGCAAATGCCATGCATGTTTTAAAAACAAGGGATTTAAATAATAGGGACAAACATTTGTCCATATATATCAAATTTGCATTAGAGTTTACCTAAAAAGCTGCAAAATAGTCAATTTTGAATAAATTGTAATGAAAAATTTGGCCTTTTTTCATATTTCATGCAATTTTTAAGGAAGCTAAATTGCACCTATCTGTCCATATATCTTAAAATGACAATAAATTAGAAATGTCTCTTAAAAAAACATTATAACCAGCATTTGCCAAATTTCATTTTCAGTCTACTGTATATTCTTTTGTATGATACTTTCTTTGTACCATATGTATCACTGCATACACTTGTTAACAAAAAGTGAGAATACTTGGGTGTGGGCAATTGGCCAAACCTGACATTTGAGGGCCTTTGTTTGGATGCACACAAGTATGTCACTGCTTCATTACAGGAAAGGTCAATGAGAGGCCAATAAGGGCAGCTACAAACACAGCAGGGGAGTAGCAACTTACCATCCTTGACCTTTTTAAAGCAATTTTCAAGCTAATGAAAAATGTCAGGAATTTTTTTTTTTTCTTCAACAGTTGCATATATGAAAAGAAAGATGGATCTCATATCACAAAAATTAAATTGAAAATTTTTCTAGACTGCAGCATTTCTTGGTACGCGTTCATTCGTTGATGGTTTCTTGATTCTGAACTGAAATTTCTTTGTCTCTAGAAGAAAATTCTAAATATACCTAACTCAAATGTGTTACATCCTATTCATGAAGTATGGAATCCTGTCTACAACAACAACAGAAAATACATTGTGGGTGCATAATATGGACATCCCACCCATAATGTAATAGTAAACTATGTTGTCTACTCTCAATCAAGACATGCCAATCAAGACAGGAAATGTGTTACGTGATTTATGACGACAATCATGACCTGACAAAGAATAAGATCAAAGGCAAACTCTCAGAAGCATTATCACACTTGATTAACATGACCTTGACATGGCACAACATTAATCAAATAACAGTCTCAACTTGTAACATTCTAGACCTCTAGCTTGATTAAAATAAGGGCAGGGTGCTAGACTTGTTGAGGGGCACATTAATGCAGGTGCGAAGCACTGCGTCTTTTTGGAATGGAGTCCACGGGCCCCTTTACAAACAGGACAATTGCTTACTATACTATCATTCTGTATTCATTTATGAGATCATTAAAATTAAAAAAAAAAAAAAATCTAAATAATAATAATAATTAAAAAAATTCTCATGAGGGGCAGGATGGACCCTAGGGGGCAGGGTGGGCCGCCCATGTAAAACAGCAAAGCTAGGGGTCTGACATTCTATGAACCATGGAAACAATCCACCGCAAAACAATTTTTTTAAGTAAAGGTGCATGAATTCAACTTCAAAAAGTTTGAAAGTTTAAAAGGTTGAAGTTTTAAATAGCAGGTCCCTGTTCAGAGAATCATTTTCATGTAAATTTTTTTTTTTGCTTGCTCTTTGTTGCTTCAATATCCATAACCAAATATCAAAATGTCACAAATTGCAGAGTGCATGGAAGAGAATCAAACCATATATCAATTCTTTGAGAAATTCATGAATTCAGAGTGAATTATTCAGCATAATTAATATGCTTTAATCTCTCAAAAGAAAAACCTGATGGGTGCTCCAAAGCTTTTCAGAATTCCTAATTTTCTTTCATAATATTTTTACAAAATACTATCTGAAGTCATTTTTTAATTCTTTTACCACCAACATAATTACTAAAGTCTAAGACAAAGAATATACAACACCCTTCTAAAGGTATATGTGCCAATATTTTCTTGATGGCAATAGAGTTTTGCAGGATTATGATTATTTTGTAACATTTTATCAAATTTTTAATAAAATTTGGTAACAAAATTGCAACCTTCCAGAAAATTATGTTGATGATTTTTTCCTTTCATTTCAATGAATTCTAAAATATTTCAGTATTTTGTAATAAAGACCCTCTATTCCATATATCTATGCAGGCAACCTATTTCTGATATATATTCTTTATTTATTTAATTATTATAATATAATTATAATTAATTATAATAATTATAATTAATTATAATTAATTATATAATTAATTATAATTATAATTATAATTAATTATGATTAAAATTATAATTAATTATAATTATAATTATTATGATTATCATTATTATTATAATAATATTTTTATAATAATATTTTTTTGGGGGGGGAATCAAACCAGTTAATGATTAAATTAATGTTAAGTTGGCCTACAAATATTATTTCACTTAAATTTTTAAAAAATATTTTATCTTACTAAAATTGCACTCTGTTGTTCTTTTTATTTGAACCATTTATGACAAGAAAATAGCCTTGTACAAATAAATCCAACAATTGGGAAATAAAAAGGAAACTTTTGCAATCTTCCTTTGATTTCAAAAGCAATTTCACTAATATTATATACAACACTTCCATATTTGTTCACATTCACTGCCTTCTTTGTTTCCCCAACAGTAAAAAGCCCGCCAAAAGTTTGGTTTCAATCAATATTATAAGGCTTGCAAAAGATTTGCCATGGAAAAAAAAGAAGTGAGATTGGTAAGCTCTCATTGAACTATTGACCTTACACAAAACTCAAGCTGGCATGACAAATCAATAACAAAAGGATATTGGTTAAGATGGACTGAACTGACCCTGCCTCTAACCATCGGTCAAAAGGTTCAATGGGATTGATTGGTTCATTAAACTGGGGCAAAAAATGACAGAGACCAATGACAACAGCTGCAAATTGAAAAGCGAAAGACCTGGAGTCTTTTTTTTTTAAATGATGCATACTTCATGCAAAAAAAAATACTTCACTCCTTAGCTTTATTTTTGTTTGATTATCTGACTATTTTTAATGGTTCGAGAAAACAAGCGTGGAATGATGAAATAACAGCTTCCTGGAAATAAAAGATTAACAACATTTAGAACTGTTAATGAACAATTTATTTGTGTGCTCCTTTGAATGTTAAAGGAAGGAATAACTATCATGTCTTTTGGCTAAATGCCACCAAAATGACAAAATTAATCATTTTTTTAAAAGTTTTTACATAAGATTGAGTTCTTAGGTTTAAGATATCCTTAAAGGATTAGTTCAGGGGTCAAGCATGTTTATCTTGTATGAAAGAGGACTTCAAAAGAAACAAAATGGCAAAGAAAACATTCAAAAATCTTATTCCGTTAAGGAGATATATCAGTTTAAAGTTTGGTATCATTTGTGTAGAAACGACTGAATCAGACTAGTTGTGACATTACAGCCTCAGATTCCTCAAAGTCTTAATGTATTCTATCATATTTTGTCCTGCGATTTTGTGGCTTAAAAACCATGGGATGTGTCAAAAAAGTAGTAAAACTGAATCTAGGAAGGGTATTTATAATATACCACCTGAAGAAAGTTCGAGGGAAAATAATTTAAATAGTAAAAAAATTAAATAAACTTTCTTTAAAAAACATCAAGACTTTGAGAAATCTGAGGCTGTGACATCACAACTAGTCCGATTTCAGTCGTTTCAACAGAAATGATGCCAAACTTTAAATTTGAATATCGCCTTAACGAAATAAGATTTTGCAATGCTTTTTTTACCATTTTGTCTCTTTGAAGTCCTCTTTCAAATAAGATAGACATGACTTAACCCCTGAACTGATCCTTTATAGGTATATGGACAGAAAGAGATTTTATAATCACCAGAACGAGCTTTACATTCTGAACAAAGTGGTCTTTAAATTGCGACAGTAGCACCTGCAGTTTTCCGAGTTAAGACAAATTTGAAGAATTTTTAATGAATGCAAATATGTGATGTATAAAAAAGACGAAAGTTCAAAACCTTTAAAATTCTGTCCTAAATTTATGTCACTGACAATCATTTTCTCCTGCTAAATTTTGATCCATGATATGATGGAAGAAAATCAAAATTTTCTTGGTCATATTTAAATGCTCCCATGCAAAGAACTGTGGTGAAGAATTGAAAAACAATACAGTAGCTTAACATAAGGATATTCATGTTTTCTTGTTGTGATGTCACAAATTTACAATAAAATTTACATAATATATTATAATGAGGCTTTAAAACTTATAGATCTTTAGATAAAAACTTATTATGCATGTATTTATTCACATATTTCAGACATGAATAAAACAAAATTTGTTTTTGTCAGGTTTTTATAAATATTTGAAATTTTGGAAGTGATATTTAGAAAAATCAGGAATTTTTTGATCAATTGGCTGATTTTGTTTTCCTACAAATTGTAAATCTACTAAATATGTCAAGCTTCATCATGTTGCAACTAATATGATCCTAAATTGGTGAAAGAGCAATTATCATTATTCATTATTACATATTTAGTGAATGAAAAAGGAAACAAAGTAAGCCTAAGACCTAAAACAATGTGCTCCACACATGCTAGCAATCAAAATTAAAAGCAAAAACATGGGAAAATGTTAAAGTAGAGGAAAGATACTGTTTATGAACCACTGGGTCTATAAGCCAAATAAACAGTCAGAATTAAGACCAACATATATAAGAAGTCTATCTGAACAAATTTTGAAACTTTGCTTGTAATTTAAATTCGATTAGATACTTGTATGTAAACTTCTAGAGAAAGTGGGTATGCTATGTCAATCTAAGACTCTAAAAAAAAGTTATTTTTATACGAAGATGGAATATTTTTAAAGAAGGTACCTCTAGAGTGGAAAAATATATTGAAGTAGTTTCTTCACAAGTCCTGTTGTTCTCTTATCTCAAAATTTGGACAGGTCTGACTTCGAAACTGCTCTTCTATCTCTGAGGCTTTACCAATCGCTAGTCTCGGATACAAATGTTTAATAATCAACACTAATTTTCCTTCATTCCAATGCATTTCACAAATAGTTGATGTATGAATGCTCATAATTAAACTGGTACAAACATGTTATATCTGATATTTAATGACACATCTAAACTATTAAAGAAAGAAAGAAAACCATTTTTTTCCCTCCCAATCCAATCACACTGACTTTCATCTACTGTATTATCAAAACACAAAGTACAGATGGTCATAATTTAAAACCTTCTGCAGGCTGCACAGATTATAAGGAAAAATATAGAGAAAAAAAACAATACAATATGGAAATCCATGACCTAAACGAACTCTGTTGTAACCTTGACTGTAATGAACTTAGGTATTTTCATAGGACAATTTCTTGCTATTATTCTGAAAATCCTGCTGTTTTGCATATACTTTTAAAATAATGCTTGAAAAGTATCATTCATAACCAAATGACAAACAAAGCATGATCTCTTTTGATAAAACTACCCTATTATTGCATCTTGTCACAGTGCTGGCTGCCTTGTCCTAGAATCATAACCCCTTATGCCCTGAGAATTCCACCTCATTGCTCAATCACTATTCATTATTTAGGTAGTCTAGTTATGCCCTGTGAATTTTACCTCATTGCTCACAGGCAATCACTATAAAATATTCAAATAGTCCAGTCCAGTCCAGTCCATCTTTTCAAGGGATGCATTACATGCAAAAATTCATTTCCAGTGACCTCATATGAGGCCAGAGCAAGGTCAGCTTTTGACCAACTTGCCTTAGACTGCATTCATTCAAGCCCAGGCAGCTTCTTTTAAAAAGAACTACAAATAAATGCCTGAATGATAGATATATTAGCAAGCTTATCTATAAGATAAACCTGGGTTAAAAGGCCCATCATTTTTGTTTTCACTCCTTATTAAAAACTGGTATGATATATTTGTTACATGAAATATATTTTAATAAGTACTGTACACTGTACATAAAACAAAAGATGGAAATAATGACAATATATAGTATGGTTTTAGGATAGGTAGCTGCATTTAAATACAATCTGTAAAATAAAGTGAAAAAAAAAAAAACTGGCCGCCAAAACTTTAGCCTATGTCACACAAAACGTCAATTAAAATATGACGTTGCAAGTTTTTATTAAAAGTAAATTTATATATTTTAAAGAGGCCTAATAACATTGTGATTAATCATTAAAATGTTTAAATAATTTTCAAACCTTGTTTATAATTTAGTGATATTTGGTTGGACCTTTGTACCCCAAGCAAATAGAAGTGCCTCAAAAACACAGCCCAGTAATACATTTTACTGCATTATATTAAATTTGGCACAGAAACAAGCTAAAGTATATATGTTGGACAGTTGGACCTAGTGTTAAATCAAATAAGTACCCTTAATATGCATGTCATGTGTGTAAGTAGAGTATTAGCTAAAACTATTAACATGTACTCTTAACCTCACTAAGTTATATTTGAAACAACAAACTTTCAGTTTTTAGATGTTTCCACCAGTCTGTATACAATAAGCAATAGTATACAACCTTGCACATGTACATTATATACAACAATCTTGACCATACACTATTAGTTAATGAATTGCTTCAACTGCAGTTTTTAAAGGGCACAGAAGTCACATCACAACAACCAAAGCCCATGACATTCACCTAGTATGTATGCCACCGCATTTCTCACACGTATCTCTACCCCATAATGTCAGATGTCTGGACCTGAAAGAAAGTGTTGAGTAAAATACTTCACTAACACTACAACTTAGGAAAGTGGATTTTAAAAAGTATTAAAAAGCCAACCTGTGCAATCCTGCTTAGGAAATTGTACATGAAAGTCTCAAAAAATAGAGCATAATATATGTTGTAATTTGAAGGCATTATTATATGCCAATATTGAGTCTAAAGTGGATCATATACCAAACCCAAGGTTAATCTAGCTTTAATGGTGATGATACAAATGATTATTATAAGTCTCATGTTATTAATGCGCACACCACTGGCCCCACTGTGTGTATCACGCCATCATGACCACATACCCCCCCCCCCCTTTTTTGAAAAGAAGTGCAAAAGTAATATTATCAAATGTTCATCTGATAGGACATCTTCAAATATAAATATAGAGTTAATGTTTTTACAAGTTAAAAATAATTTACAAAGAGTTATTGAATTTTTAAGAGTTGTGTATTATAAGTTAATGTGAATTTAAAGCCAATGTTTTACAGGTTATTGGATGGCAGAATTTTGATAAACAACTAACAAGAAAATATTTATGTTCTTGAAATACCATGTTTACAAGCTCTTTTCAGCAAAATCATATTAAGCCCCGCCCACTCTGCATATTAATAAAAATTCAACATTTTTATACAATAAACATGTACACACCACCTAACATCATAATTGTACCAAACATAAAACAAAAAAGACATACGATTGTTAAAATATGAGCATTTCCAAATTTGTACATTAAGTCATTAATATGCATGACATCACCATCAAGAACAATAGGGCACATCTACGGACCATGGGCTATATGTGTACCACATATGATATTAATCCAGTGTACTGTTCTTGAGACATTGCATTTATGAGCTGGCTGTCACACACACACATACACACACACACCATCATTACTGAATAGGTTCAAGATGCTATCGCATTGGAACCAAAAACAAAATCTAAAAAAAAGTTCCATGAAAATCAGTTACAAATTTACCATTTCAGAGCAATATGAAATTTCAGATTAATGTTATTTGTTTGTTGAGGTTTAATGGCAGCACTGGAAGTGCGAGAGTCCAAGAAAATCATGGTATTAATAAAAAAAGAAAAGAGAGTTCAGACTAGCTGCATAACATCCACAAAACAAAGATACAAGTCACATCTCGAAGTACAGAGAAGACTAAGTCAAGAATAAAGAAAGCAGGAGGAGCATAAAGCAGCTAAATATGATAAAGACATCCAAGACATTGGCCTCAATACAAAACAGCTAAATATGATATAGACATTCAAGACATTGCCCTCAATACAAAGCAGCTAAATATGATTTGGACATCCAAGACATTGCCTCAATACAAAACAGCTAAATATGATATGGACATTGAAGACATTGGCCTCAAAACAAAGCAGCTTAATATGATATAGACATTCAAGACAATGCCCTCAATACAAAGCAGCTAAATATGATATGGACATCCAAGACATTGCCCTCAACACAAAACAGCTAAATATGATATGGACATCCAAGACATTGGCCTCAATACAAAACAGCTAAATATGATATAGACATTCAAGACATTGCCCTCAATACAAAGCAGCTAAATATGATATGGACATTCAAGACATTGCCCTCAATCCAAAACAGCTAAATATGATATGGACATCCAAGACATTGGCCTCAATACAAAACAGCTAAATATGATATGGACATTCAAGACATTGGCCTCAACACAAAACAGCTAAATATGATATGGACATTCAAGACATTGGCCTCAATACAAAACAGCTAAATATTATATGGACATCCAAGACATTAGCCTCAATACAAAACAGCTAAATATGATATGGATATTCAAGACATTGCCCTCAATACAAAACAGCTAAATATGATATGGACAATCAAGACATTGGCCTCAATACAAAACAGCTGAATATGATATAGACATTCAAGACATTGCCCTCAATCCAAAACAGCTAAATATGATATGGACATCCAAGACATTGGCCTCAATACAAAACAGCTAAATATGATATGGACATTCAAGACATTGGCCTCAACACAAAACAGCTAAATATGATATGGACATTCAAGACATTGGCCTCAATACAAAACAGCTAAATATTATATGGACATCCAAGACATTAGCCTCAATACAAAACAGCTAAATATGATATGGATATTCAAGACATTGCCCTCAATACAAAACAGCTAAATATGATATGGACAATCAAGACATTGGCCTCAATACAAAGCAGCTAAATATGATATGGATATCCAAGACATTGGCCCCAATACAAAACAGCTAAATATGATATGGACATCCAAGACATTGGCCTCAATACAAAACAGCTAAATATGATATGGACATTCAAGACATTGGCCTCAATACAAAACAGTTAAATATGATATGGATATCCAAGACATTGGCCTCAATACAAAACAGCTAAATATGATATAGTTATCCAAGACATTGGCCCCAATACAAAACAGCTAAATATGATATGGACATCCAAGACATTGGCCTCAATACAAACCAGCTAAATATGATATGAACATTCAAGACATTGGCCTCAACACAAAGCAGCTAAATATGATATGGATATCCAAGACATTGGCCCCAATACAAAACAGCTAAATATGATATGGACATCCAAGACATTGGCCTCAATACAAAACAGCTAAATATGATATGGACATTCAAGACATTGGCCTCAATACAAAACAGTTAAATATGATATGGATATCCAAGACATTGGCCTCAATACAAAACAGCTAAATATGATATAGTTATCCAAGACATTGGCCCCAATACAAAACAGCTAAATATGATATGGACATCCAAGACATTGGCCTCAATACAAACCAGCTAAATATGATATGGACATCCAAGACATTGGCCTCAATACAAAAACAGCTAAAAATCATATGGACATCCAAAGACATTGGCCTCAATACAAAGGTCCAATATACACCAGCCTAATATTGTCCATGCTGCTGTATAGTGCGGAGGCTTGGACGATGAGTTGAGCAGAGACTGAATGTTTTTCAGATGTCTTGTCTCTGTAAAATATTTGGGGAGTCACAAGACTTCAAAAACTAAGGAACCAATATATATATATGTCAGAAGACACCCGTGATATTGGCAAAATTGTTTTGGAAAGAGAACAGTCCCCAAGGCTCAAATATTTTGGGCACCTGAAGCGTATGAGGCATACTCATTACTCAATACTAACACTCAAAGGCCAGATACAAGGCACCGGACCTAAAGTAGACCACCCAAAAGATGGGCAACTGAATTAAGGACATGCAATCTTGTGGCATCAACTCCTTAGAAACAGCAGAATGGCTGACCCAAGACAGGAAAAATTGGAGGAAACTAATTATGGAGAAAACAACATGTGGAACCTGAAGGAACCAGCATGGAAGGTGTAAAAGTAAAAGAGTTTGGAGATGGCTTGGAGATCTTAACTACAACAGAAAAGCATAATAATTCCATAATATTTCCAAATTTATTGCACCAATATAAATCCATAATGTTTTGATCCAGTGAATCAAGAGAGGGCAGCTGATTTTGAATTCATATATTGCTCATCATTTAGAATTATTCTTATATCCCAAACTGTACAAATTCACATAAACATTAGTTTAAATTTGCAATACTCTAGGTCAAAATAAGTAATTGCAAATTCCAAGTAAAATCCTGCTGGGACAATTGAGGGGTACTGTACTAACAGGAAAGCAATTCTTGGAAAAAGTTACAAGATAAAAAAGAGCAAAATGACTATGACACATAAGTTTCCTAGTGGTCAATTATGGATTACTTATTTTTTCTTGAAATGGAAAGTGGTAACAGGTAAAAAGATTGGTGCAACAACAGGCACATAGCCAGAACTTTTAGGGGGGGAGGGGAGCCAGTTTACTATGGAAAATACTTTGCACCCAAGTGAACTATATATAAAGAGGGAAAACTCAGAGGCATAACCATAACAATAATTTAAAAAAACATTTCCCCCCCCCCAAAAAAAAAAATGACAATCAGCAGGGGGGAGGGGGGAACATGCATGTGCAACAACCAGTTTTCATTTGATGCTAACTTTAACCATCCCAGAGTGGTAAGTGATGACAATGATTCAATGAACATATGAGGAAAGTCAGAACATTTCATGAAATGGCTGCCTCAATGGCTGCTGTCATCCATCTGATGGACGGAATATGAAAGCTTCCCAACCCACTTTCTTTGCGGGTGTGTCATCCATCTGATGGGTTTAGCGGAATATGAAGACCACGCCCCGGTTCAAGCCTGGGGTGGCACACCCACAACTGGTTATCAAAGGCCGTGGACAGTTTCTTTATGTCTGTCCGTGGAGAGGTCATAGCATTTGTACTATAAAAGTCACCAGAAAATAAAACTCACTTTTAGTTTCTTGCAAATTACTATTCAATAGTCAGAGATCAATGTGTAATACTTTAGTATGTTGAACAAGATGAGACCACAAAGTTGATGATACAAATTATAATACAACTATTATAAGAGTCAATAGAACAATTTTGCAGTACTGATAGTCTTTCAAGATCATTCCCATTGATTTTCATTTTTTCATACATGACAAAGGAAAATTTTAGAAACAAAAAGGTGAAAAAACATGCTAATATCTTATTCTGTTTAGAAGTTACAAAATTTTGAAATATGTTTGAATTGAGACAAAAGTGGCTGATTGGCAACATCTGTGATATTATAAAACAATTTCAACAAAATGTCTTTTGTATTTCTTTAAAATGATTTAGATTTTTTCTGATTGAAAATGTGATGTGCACCAATGAAAAAAAAATGTTTTCTTGTAAATGATATAATCCACCCTATCTCTATAATAAACCAAAAATGTTCAATAATGTAAAAAAGTGTGAATAAATTTATAAGAAATATATAAGAACTGTGCTGGAATTGTCTTGATGACATCACCAACCTGAAGAACAAACTGTATGAGGTGTATTTAAGAACATTTTTCTAATCTTTAATTGTTATAACTTCCTAAATGGAACAAAATATTAACATAGTTTTTTCATCACTTTGTTTCTATAAATTTTCTCTATCATACATGAAAAAGGAAAAATACATGTAAATATTCCTTTAATTTTGAAATGACTGAGTCACTCTGAAATTAATATTAATATTTATTATTATTAATATTAGTTCTGCTATAACACCAAAATTAACTTTCAGTAATTAATGTGGTGAACTGTTAATTTTAAAGACTTGATATTGTATTAGAAAATCCTTCAAAGGCTTTCAGTTCCATTTGACATCATTTTTGGCCAAAAGTCCTATTTTAGGTGGGGATAGAATTGTTTTCTAGTAAAATTTACTTAACTTCTGAGTAAGACATTGGTCTGAATCATATTTAAAGAGACAAAGATTGCACACAAGTCTTTTATAAATCACAGAAATAGATGAACAATTTTAAATATTACTATTTATAAAGACCTTTAACTAAATAGTAATCAGTGACCCACTCAAATAGAAACCATGCTGTGCCCGATAAATCCAGCAAATACTTACCGTATATCCCTTAAAAATTTTCCCCTCTAATAAATGCCCCCCCCCCCCTCCCTTCCATGTAAAAAAAAATTGTGTGGTGAATATCGTAAATTTACAGATGAATTAGATTGGTAATATCGTAATATTAAATACAGTGTGATTTAACACTAGGCTTCAGCCATAACTCGATTAAAAACTGTAAAACTGCTTAAAAAATACAGTCAAAAGAGTTGAACTTGCTATACACACAAAAACTGTCTGAAAAATTACTTGAGTATAATTAATTGTGCCAAAAGAGGGGAACAAATCAGAAAATAAAGTGATTAAAATGTTTTAACAGAGGTGAAGTTCAGCGTATAGTTATGAACCAATTGCGGCTATTTCAAAGAGGCAGGGGATGGCATAATTTCAAAATTACTTACAGTCAGAATGAAGTACTAGATCTAGCTTACGGCAAAATATGCCAAGAGATGTGGGTTTAATCATAATGAAATTGTACACATTCCTTTATTTCTTGACAATGATTCTTTGCATTTTTTCATGAAAATGATCAACTGTACTGAAGAAATAATTTTTCATGATTTTGAAAGCCAAATTGAGGCCTTTTAGCCAAGAGGGTCCATGAACTTCATATACTTATCATCCGCGTTTTTAAAAATATTTTACCCAAAATATTAATTAGAAATTTAACCCCAAAAAATGCCCCCCTTTTGAAAATATACTGTAACACAAATGTAACGCCCCTGGGAATATACTGTAACACATGTAACTATGGAAGCCCATTGTTCAATTAGAAAGATCAATTTGAAGTAAAGTCTTTCCACTCCAAATAAACATCATTGATAGTTTATTAAATGATACTTTATATCTGATCAGAGTAAACTGATCATGCACAGAATGAGAGAATACAGCTTAAGATCTACAAGAAATTCTTTACATTTTCTTTAGAATGTCTTTATATGTCAAACGTTTACTGGAGGGGTGGTAAAGTTTCCAAAATTATTTATCAGAATCAGGCTGCTCAGAAAGATGGCAGAGATTACAAATTGATGCAACTACATACCAAAAAGTGTGTCCATTCACAACTGCAAATTTGCATATAAATTTGCATAAAAGAAAAAGCTTTAAAATCACAAATTCTGAACTGATTATGATAAGATCTCTAATACAATTTGCATGGCAACCCATAGGTTCTTCTCTATAATACAATTTGCATGGCAACCTATAGGTTCTTCTCCATAATATAATTTGCATGGCAACCCATAGGTTCTCCATAATACAATTGGCATGGCAAACCGTAGGTTTTTTCTACTAATCTTTTACCCTCTTTTCAGTGAATATATGGAACATAGGTGAGAGGTTTTATAAGTATTTAAAGCGGCGAAAACGTCATACGTGCACAATATTTAGAATTCCTTTCAAATTTTTTGATTGGTTGAAATTTTGCTGCGCGATTCGTTGTCTCGTATTGCAAGGTATATAGTTATTTAAAACGCCTTGAAGGTCATTAAACGAGTTAGCGCAATTGGTTACGGCGATCGTAAGCAATTTTTTTTCCTTATCAACAGTCGTGACTTCGAGCCCGGTAGAATCGTTTATTGCGACTTTTGCTTTCACCTTTTTTTTTTTTTTTTTTTTTCTCAGTAATTTTCATTGGTGACTATTATTGTAGTATTATAATACTAATATTTCACTTTCGCTTCTGACAAACGCATTGAAAAAAACATACAAATTTCTTGTCACAGTAACGTAATGCGCTGTGTATCTTACTCGGCACACACAATGTACATGCTAGTGTCTGGCTGTACAAACCATGGAGTTCTCTTCTAACTCCATTTACAAACAGACTGGATCTGATCTTGCATCCACTACCAGAAGTGACGTCAAAATGTCGCATCCCCCAATTTTACTGTATTTTAATGAGACGAGCCTCCCTCTTTAAGTTTCTAAAATTAACCTACCAAGTTAATGTGAAGTTGGTAAATCTAAACTATGCTTTAAGTGTAGGCACAAAGCACTACACTCAGTTTAATTTAAAGGACAATTAGATGGGACTTGTAACGAGTTCAAAGTCAGAACAAAATGATGTCCCAATCCAGGGTTCTAGCTACGGTGGGCGGCGCTGGGCGGGCCCGCCCAGGACTCGCAATTCCCGCCCACCACTCGGCTCTAAGATTCACTCTTGCGCCCAGCACTCAAAAGTTCAATTCGGTTAAATAATTAAGTGTTTAAACAGATCTCGTTTTAATCTCGCTCTATTTATGTCATCCGCTGATTTACACACAAAACATAACATACATTATGCACATTAAATTCCGATCAAAACAACTGAACTATAGGAATTTAACGCAATTGAATGTACATACTGTGTTATCATAAAATCATACACGAATCTCTTTGCATAAACATACGTACATGCACACAGTTCAGGTTTAATCATTGTGAATCATTGCTGGCAGCTTGCCAAGTCCGCCACTTACCATACAAACAAACTTTAGCAACGTAAATATTACACCCCTAAAGGCCCAAGGCGTGCTTATTGACCGGTCCAAATGTAAGTAACCAATCACATTTCTTATAAAGCCTGTATGCACCTAACATTATAACGGACTGATCCATATTCTTTTTATTTGTGGGGGATTTTATATTGATAAAAGTTGTTGCGTAGTTCATAGGAACATGTGCCATTTGGCTTTCGTCGAACGATACTGGGACGAAAATAAAAGGAGTAAAAAGTTTGGGCAAGATGAATAACAATGGGAATTGAGAGAAGAGTTTCCGGCATATGTTTGTACTTTTTGGGGAGAGGGGAGAGAGGAGGAGGAGGGGAAAGGGGAGGGGGTGGAGGGTGCACTTTCACAATTGAATTATCCATTGTATTTTGAATATCCATTGTACATACAAAATATTTTGTAAATCCTTCAGCATTCCGATTAAAAAAAAGATGAAACATTTTCATTGACAATTTGTCAATAGAAGTGGACTGAATTTGAACAGTTCTTCATGAAAGGGGGGTCTATGAGGTCACCCTGGATTATCACTGGAGCCCGGCACTCAAACTTGTCTAGCTAGAACCCTGTCCCAATCATAAAAATTCTCCCTGTACTCCTATCTCAAAATAAAAATGAAAAGAAAGAATCTTACAACTATTTTGATGGAATAACCACTTCTTAAAATGTTCACGAAAAACTAACTTACCAACTATTCGTGATTAAGAGAAATATTAGCCACAAGATGAGCTTTCCCTTTTGAACTTAAAAGTAATCAGCACCCTTCAAAATTACCATTCACAAAGACACAGAAGAAATCTTACAAGGAATCTGCTTGGATACAGCTTGGAAACAGAACTCCATTTCCTTCAACACTCCATAATTCAGATAAATTATCTCTTCTTTTGCTCTGAATCTTCCTTGAATTTATCTTCACCACATGAAAATGAATGATTAAGCTTGCCCCATTTTCCACCTCTTGATTACAGCAAAAACTAAATACCAGACATATGACATGAGTGTTACGTGGTTACACCCTCTACATCCAAACAATAGCTGATGCATACAAACAATGGATCAATCCACAGCTGTATTCAAAGAGTGTGTCTCATTCCCAGTGAGCAGAATTTATGTGTTTGTAATGTTCCCCAATGTGTCTAGAACCTTCAAGGTCTTGATTACATAATATCCAGACTGTACTTTAAAGGGATTGTGTCTGAACATTAGGGTGAAGAAAAAAAAAAAAGCTCTTCCATGGTCTGTCTGATAAAGAAGTGCTTGGGAAATGCTGGAAACTAAAGGTGGCACATCATTAACGATTAAAAAAAAAAAAAAAACTTATAAAGAAACCAGCTAGCAAAACCTGAATATACAAAAAGTTTTGATTTGCTATCGAGTTACAAACATTTGAAAGCTTAAGAGAAGGCCATCATTTTGCTTTGGACTCCCATGGTATTATCACAGACAATCATGAAATTCAATATATTTTAATTATTCTTTATTTCTTACTGACTTTCTTTGACCCAACATTTTATCACTAATTTGTACAGGGAGGCATAAGGGACAGAAAAAAAGACAGAAACCAAGAAATATCAAAACATATTTTAAGATAAGAAAAGTAAGATTAGATGAGATCAAGATAAGATCAATTTATTTCATTTAAAAAGAAAAATAAATATAAAAGTTATAAATATAAAAGTTACATAAAAGTTATTTAAAAAAACAACTAGTAAATTAGGAAAAATAAAAATTGTAGTAAATATTAGTAAATGGTAAAATACAATAACTTTCAAGATGTAAAAATATATATATAGGCCCACATACATGAATAAATATAAATATAAATAAATATAAATATATATGTATATATATATATATGTATATATATATATATATATATATATATATATATATATATATATATATATATATATATATATATATATATATATATATATATATATATATATATATATATATATATATATATATATATATATATATATATATATATATATATATATATAAATATATATGAATATAAATATACATATATATATATATATATACATATATACATACACACACATGCACATATATGCATACACATATACATATATATATATATATATATATATATATATATATATATATATATACATACACACAAAACATATATATATGCATACACATATACATATATATATATATATATATATATATATATATATATATATATATATATATATATATATATATATATATATATATATATATATATATATATATATATATATATATATATATATATATATATATATATATATATATATATATATATATATATATATATATATATATATATATATATATATATATATATATATATATATATATATATATATATATATATATATATATATATATATATATATATATATATATATATATATATATATATATATATATATATATATACAGATACATAAAAATTTGACTTAGAATATAAAAACACAAACTATCAGACCACTTTCAAGTTGAACAGGGAAATATAGTTGGGTACAAATGAAAACCTGAATCTGTTATGCTTAGACCGTGGCATACGAAGTCTTTTCCGTGAACGGCAGAAAAATATAGTGGGAAGAGCGGATGTGTGTTGTCATTCAATATTTTAGTTATTTTTCAGTGCATCACGTTTCAGTAGAGATCAGAGATGGACTTCAGACATATGTCATCACCAACAACACAGCTTGCGGCCCTTACGATCTTCTCCAATTTAGTTGAATCTTTTGTAAGCAGCCCGAATATACAGATAATACTAACAGTCAACACGCTTTGTATTACTGACTGGTAAAAGAGCTTAAGAATAATATTGTCAACTTTAAAGTATTTCAGTTTTTGTAAAAATTACAACCTTTGGTACGCCTTTGTTTAAGTTGCATCAGCCTGGTCTTTAAAGGTAAGTTTATGGTCAATGATTGTGCCTAAATATTTGCAATGGTCCACCTGTTCAACAACCTCATTATTAACCCTGATTGAAGAATGATCACATGACTGTTTCCTAAAATCAAACACAATCTCCTTGGTTTTATTACAATTCAATATCAGATAGTTTTGATTGCACCAAGTAACAAAATCACCAATTTCATCCTCATACGGAGCAGTAGTGTTATAATAAAGGTAATTGGTTATCACGGTATCATCAGCATATTTGATAATTGAGCAAACATTAAGTTTACTTCTGCAATCACTAGTGTACAAGCAAAAGAGGATAGGAGACAGACAACAACCCTGGGGCACACCTGTACTAATGGACCAAACATCAGAGCATAAGCCATTCATCCTAACCAACTGTGGTCTGTCTCTTAAATAATTTAAAATCCATAATGATAACCTACAATTGACACCCATACCTAACAGTTTGTTTATCAGCAAGTGCGGCTGGATGGAATTAAAAGCACTTGAGAAGTCAACAAATGTAGTCTGAACAAACAATTTGGTGTTTCCAAGTGTTCAAGAATCTTATGCAAAAACATGAAGACTGCATCATCAACACTTCTTTTGTCTCTGTAGACAAATTGCATGGGATCTACAATAACACCATTCCCATTTAGCAAAAACCTGAGAATAAGTTTTTCAAGACATTTCATTATGATCAAAGTACTGTAAATGCCACTGGACGATGGTCATTTAGGGTCGTACATGTAACTGTATTTGATTTTGGCACTGGAGAGATTGCGGATGTTTTCCAAATAACAGGGATTTTACCAGTATCAATTGTATCCTGAAATACTTCAGTGAAAATTGGTGCTATCTGAGCAGAACATAACTTAATTACTTTATTACTAATACGATCTGGCCCAAAGGCTTTATGTGCATTAACCCTGGAAAAAAGCATTTGAACGTCATCTACTGAAAAAATAACCCTGTCAATATTATTGCACATATCAGTTAACATTGCACTGAGAGAAAGCTGTTCATCATTAAAATTAATCATGTCAAATCTCGAGTAAAACTGATCGAGTTCATTAACAAAGTCCTTGGTAGCATTTTTGTTATATGACTTTTTCAGTTTGTGACTAGTGATGTTAGACATAACTTTCCATGCTGCTCTACTATCATCGCACTGAAATTTACTTTCAAGTTTCTTTCCGTAATTATATTTACAGCGTTTAGTTCCACCCTTAATTGCCCTTTGTTTGGCTTTTGCTGTTGCTTAATCTTTGTTATAATAGGCCTCATGTTTCTGCTTAATCAACATCTTCAATTCTTTTGATATCCATGGTTTGCTGTTCGAGAATACCCTTCGTGTTGTAGTGGGTACAATAGACTCAACACAAAAGTTAATATATTCATTGACAGCTGTAACCTTCTTATTGATGTCATCATCATGAAACACACTCCAGTCGGTGCTTTCAAAACACCAGCGCATTCATCCATGACTGCATCTGACCAGTCATGGTATGTAACTTATGTCGGTTTCTTTTGTTTGACCATTTGTTTGTAAAGCTGTAGTAAGCACACAGTATAAAGATCAGAATTTCCGAAGGGTGATCACAGCTTGACCTTGAATTTACATTTAACGTTTCCAAAACATTCGTCTAAAACAGCATCCCCTCTCGTACACTTGTCAATATATCGCACAAAATTAGGACAAAATTTCCCTTAAATTGACAAAAAATGCACCCTAATTTGCAAGAAAGTGCTGGAAAATAAACAAAATTTCCCCAAAATTACACAAGAATAAACAACATTTCTATTAAATTGACAAACAATTTAATATGTATCAATATACTTGCGAGTTAGTGAACAGGGTTTAATGTAAATGTGATGGCGCCTTTTATTTTCGCCATTTATTTTTCAGTCCCCTTCTTCAAAAATTGCACCCTGAATCATGGGCTATTTTGGTTAATAGCTCCATGCTACACTGCATCTGCATATGCCAAAAAATGAGTTTCTACTAGTACACCAAAACAAGTGAGTAATATCAGCGGTTTTACTAAATATATGAATATTTCCAAGAAAGGGTGACACATGATATGATGTAGCATATTACTTCTTTGGAAAATGTGTGGTTAGCTGAACAAGTTTCAGTAAGAGGGTAACTTTTTAAAATTAATAGGATTCCGATTTACCAATTTAAGTAGATAGAGTGAGTCACATTCACCTACCTGATTAATGAAATTCTATGCATATCACGTTATTCTTCAGATACATTTTCCTCCAAGTAAAAGTAATAACATACTTGTATTGACAGAAAATGGTTATTAGAATTTTCTAAAAATAATTATTGAACCCCGTGAAAACTTTCCTATTATCAGCAACATTTTCCAGTCATGCTGAAATTTGTATAAAAATCATTTCTATACCTGTAAAATCCCCAGATCCCATGAAAGATGACAAACAAAAATGATAAAACACAAAAATCTATGGTACCTCACTGCACATTAATATTTGTTGTGAAGAATTGAGGGATCTCTGGAGAATCATGATTTTAATAAGGTGCAAAACAAAAGAAGAACTAATGTACAGTAGGGCCTAAACTCATGACTATTCGATGCAAAACGAAGCTAAAATAAAAGCTCTTAGACCACTCAAGCAATTTCACTAGGTATTTTTATGTAATTAACTGCAACAGGTGACCGCCTATTCTGGAAATAACTTAATATACTTAAAATAAACTTTATTTTGTAATTACCTCTACCAACAAAGTTGGACGGAGGTTATGTTTTCGCCTCTGTTTGTCTGTCTGTCTGTTTGTTTGTTTGTCATCAAGATATCTCAAGAAGTGATGATTGGATTTTGATTAAATTTGGTGTTTGGCTTTGTTGCTGCTTATGGAAGAAGTGATTATAATTTAAGACATATTGGAACAGGGGATGGGTGCAAATGGAGGGGTGGGGACATGTTCTTGCCTCTGTTTGTCTGTCATCAAGATATCTCAAGAACTGATGATTGGAATTGGATTAAGTTTGATGTGTGGCTTTGTTGCTGCTTACAGAAGAAATGATAAAATATTTAGACATATTGGAACAAGGGAAGGGTGGAAATGGAGGGGTGGGGACACTTTAAGGTGAGTTTATCTGTCATTAAGATATCTCAAAAACTGATGACTGGATTTTAATTAAATTTGGTGTGTGCAGATGTTTTAGGATGAGATCTGTCACGACGTAAGTTGTCAAAACTAAGTTGAAACTTTCCAATGGAATGTGCTGAACAATAACTTTATGCTCTGAATGAAGATGCAAAAAATCAATTTTTTGGACTCAAAGAGACTTACATGTACATCAAGTGTTCTCTGGAATCAAAGAAAATGAAACAATTGGTTTCTGCTATGAATGGAAAATGATGGAATGTGAATCCTGGCTGAATGATGTTTCACTTGAATCAAACTAAAAACAATGGTATGGCCTTGGAAGAAATCTGGTCACAAGATAATCTTCAAGTGTTCAGGTTGCAGATGATCATTGCAGATCAAAAGTTTGGGATGAATCTTGGTGGGCCTAAGATTTTTTTTATTGGGTATTGGGATTAAATGAATTCTAGGTATGTTGGAATTGCATCAGGACTGAGGTATGTACTCTAGAGAGCGCTATTATTCTAGGTGTAATTAAAATTGTTTCAGAATGTGCATCTGTGACGAAGAGTTTTGTCCAAGGTTACAAATTATTCAACCAGAATGCAAAGTGATATCAAAATAACATGTTGTACTCTTTAATCTTCCATTACAAAATCTAGAAATCTAGGTGTTATTAGAACTTCAAAGAAATAACCAGAACCAAAACGTTTTGTGGTTCCGAAGCTTTTTTTCTTTTCATATGATTGATTTGTAAAATTTGTATTACCTGTCATGTCATTGCATATCATGAAATATTTGTTAAAGGATATTTATTCAAAATCCACACTCACAATGCAGATCAATAAAAAGGTTGACAACATAGCATTTGCACAATAACTAACAACATTATCATAACAAGTATGATGCAAAAGCGGTCGTTTATCAATCCTACTTCAAGAATTTGTCAGTAAGCTCCGCCTACTCATTAATATTCACGACACACTACCACAACATTAGAACATATGTAGACCATACCCCATCTGTACGTGTACCACATATGGCATAAATCCGATATACCGTTCATGAGATATGGTGTTTATAGCCTGGGTTGGGTAGACACGCCAGTGCACCATAACTGGTTATCAAAGGCCGTGGACATTGACTTGGTTGTCGATGTTATGTCTGTCCGTACGTCGTACCTGTGTTCTCGTCCGGGTCGTATTAAGCGTTTCGTGATAGCATTTGTACTGTCATAACCGAATACGCAGGCGACGACCCCGTCATTGTAATTGTGTGTTCAACTCTCTCTCTCTCTTTACTTACCAAATTTCAAAATTATCACTTTACATCTATAGACCATGGGCTATCTGTGTACCACACATGGCGTGAATCCACTTCATAGTTCTTAAGATATCATCTTTACAAGCTTTTTGTTTACAAAATCACATTTAGCCCCGTCCATTAAGCCTTTTGATAAAATTCAACATTTTCATACAATGAACACGTACACACTAGCTAACATCAAAATACACCAAGTATGAAACAAAACAGACATACGGTGGTTAAAATATGAGCCTTTCAAGAATTGATAGAGTTTATACTGATTTAGCAGAGCAAGGGGAGTCTTGTTCAATACTACGTTTTAACAGAGACACTACTAGGCCCAAGTCAAGAATTCACGTGGTATGAAATACCTCTCAAAATGCTTCAAAATTACCTCAGGACAATACAAATTGGGAACAATGGAGTTCAAAGTACAAAAATGTTACTACCACACATTCATTCGGGTACGTAGAGGTCCCAGATTACTTTCCGGTGGAACGCTATTTACGCACTGCGCTAGGGAGAATGAAGTGTCCTTCATACGGAAAATAGAAAAAAATTATATACTCAATTTTTGACCTGAAGATTTGTCATCGTAATGACACCAATTCTTGAAAATGCCTTTTGAAGATGCTGTTTGACCGCTGCATTAGTAGATCCTGTAGAGATGTTCATAACTCATAACAAGCCATCCAGAAAGTATAATTTATGATACAATCATTCTGTGAGTGGGACAACTTATCTGCACTTTTGTCAGAAAAACATTCAATACCTTACATACTGTACTTGTCAGGATTAAATCAATACATGAGGACAACAATGTATTATTCACCTAATACAATGCAATACAAACATATGTACGCAGTGTTCCAAATAGCCATACACCTTTAACATCCAGACAGACAGTGTTAACAAACAGACACATGGAAACATTAATGTAACTAGTCATGCTCTGTTCATAAAACCGTGTCCTTCAGAAGAGAGATGTTTGGGAATGATGGACTTTAGAGTTTCCAGAGACACAGGGATAAAGTCAAAAACCTGATGGATAGTAGCCTTGAGACTGTCTGGAGGTCTAACTGCTGGACAAAGCATTGTCTGCATAGATTTCCCAAATAACAGATCCCTGTATAAACTAACTGAGACATCTTCCGATAGATTTTCTGTTTTTCCAAATGTCACTTCTAAATAACCTTTACCAGTCTCTTCAGAACTGTGACATCATTTTGTTTAAATGTTATGTTGGAAATGAGTTACTAAGTAAAATGCCAGTAAACAGTTTTATAAGGGTGTTAAATTAGTAAAATGGCCATGTATTAACTTATTTTGATCACATTTTCCAATAATATTAATTTTATTCAATAAAACTTTAAAATGTCTCTAATTTTCTTCTAGATATCGCTAGTTTTCAACAAAAACATGGCTTTTAAGATCAGCCTGTGCAAACGACCATTAACTTTCAAAATGTAAATAAAATATTCAAAGAGAAAACAATGCAAATTTTGCATCAGTACCAAATAACTTTGCATTTTTCATGACTTCTTAATGTACTCATGTATGTGTCTGTCTCAAGGTAGTTTCCCTACAAGTAGTATCAGTCATACCCCACAAGAATGAAATGCACCTCCACAAAGGAATGAAATGCACCCCCTAAAGTAAGAAATACACCCTCGCAGGGAAACAGATGCACCCACGCATCTCCCAACTACTGTCTTTTCTATGATGAAAAACCAGAAAGCCATTAACATAGGCAGGATCAACAAACTTCAAAGAGCATGATTACCATAATACTGTATAAAGACAATCCGTGTAAGCAACCTCAGAATTATACACTTATGTGCTGTGTCACTATAGGGGCCCCATCTGGTTAGCTTTTGTCTTTCCTCGCCCTAGACTTGGAATTTATGTCAATCCTTAGAACACACAGTACTTCACATACTAAAACATAGTACTTCACATACTAAAACACAGTCAGTACTTCACATACTAAAACACAGTCAGTACTTCACATACTAAAACACAGTATTTCACATACTAAAACACAGTACTTCACATACTAAAACACAGTACTTCACATACAGCCCAATTTATTCATATATTACAGGAACCTTTATCATTATCAAGATTTCTGGACAACAAAAGAGGATCAATCAACTGCTTAATTCCTGATTTTCTCCTGCAGCTGGTCAGTCCACTGCGGCTGGTCAGTCAATTGCGGCTGGTCAGTCCACTGCAGCTGTCAGTCCACGGCGGCTGGTCAGTCCACGGCGGCTGGTCAGTCCACTGCGGCTGGTCAGTCCACTGCGGCTGGTCAGTCCACTGCGGCTGGTCAGTCCACTGCTGCTGGTCAGTCCACTGCGGCTGGTCAGTCCACGGCGGCTGTCAGTCCACGGCGGCTGGTCAGTCCACTGCGGCTGGTCAGTCCACTGCGGCTGGTCAGTCCATTGCGGCTGGCCAGTCCACTGCGGCTGGCCAGTCCACTGCGGCTGGTCAGTCCACTGCAGCTGGTCAGTCCACTGCAGCTGGTCAGTCCAGGGAGTTTCTGAGCTGGTCAGTCCACTGAGGCTGGTCAGTCCACTGCAGCTGGTCAGTCCACTGCGGCTGGTCAGTCCACTGCAGCTGGTCAGTCCAGGGAGTTTCTGAAGTGGCAACTCCCTAGTCAGTCAACACAAAGGTTTAAAGAAAAGGTATCCTTCATAAATAAATCCACAACTTAACTGAATGCTGCTGTGCTGGTAACGTCAGTTCTGTTTTCAATTTTCCTTATTGATTGCGAAAAATGTGATGCTATTGATAACTCATCCATATGTTTGGTCCGACGGATGTGTGATAGATAACATCGCAGATTTCTCCCGATCAATAGGGAAATTGAAAACCATTCAGATAATCTTGTCTCTACAATTACAGAAGAAAATGTTAAGATACTTAACTACTGTTGTATTTTAAAATAGTATTTTAGATCCTCATCCCTAGCCTCTCACTCCCTTACAATGTTTTCCCTGAATGTGCAAATGATTCCACGTCAAGAAAGAATAACCTCTTAGAGCATTTCCAGATTTGCTGATATTTCTCACCACAATTGAAGATGAATGTGAGATGTTCCAATAAGATTGTAAGCATGCATTACTTCAATGTTATACAATATAGTAGAGGACCAATGCTAATGTCCCTTAACCAAACCATGGGGACAAAGGTTTAAAAGTATTTTGACATGACTTAAGGATACTGAACAAATTTGGCTTGGTCTACCCTCTTGGTCTACCAAAATGCAATTTCAAAATGGCCACCAAAAAGGATTTTTGAATTTCAAGGTGAAGGTGGCCATTTTGATTGTTTAAAATTGGTTGGTTAAATTTGTGGCGTGTCAGAAGACATATAATTAGACACAAAAATCATGCAAACTGGACAATCTTGACCATACTGGTAAATTTGACCTCCCACTCTGTCAAAAATGAATTTATGGTGACCTTTTTGAAATTTCAAGGTAAAGTGGCCATCTTTATTGTTTTAAGTTGGTCAATTGAATTTGTCTTGTCAGAAAACATATAATTTAGACACCAAAATCAGTCAAATTGGACAATCTTGACCATATTGGTAACGATACATTTTTAGATTCCTTATAATCAGACGAGTAATGTGTATACATTTCCAAAGGATTAATATTTTTCAATTTTGACCCCTGTATGACCTTCAACCCTACCAAAAAAATGCCCAGAACTTTTAAGAGGGTAGCTTCGGAAGCCAAATTTTTCCAGTAACGTTCAGTGATGTCAAAAACACTTTCAAACCTTTGTCCCCATGATTTGGTCACGGAACATTAGCATTGGTCCTCTACTACCAATCTTTCTGTCTGTAAGGGAAAAAACACAATAAAGAAATGCTCTGAATGCAAATGTCATCCTCTTCTACACTTCCCCCTCCCCGGTGGTGACCATGGTATCTTAAAACAATCAAAAACAAACTTCAATCAAGTTCCCTAGTCCTAGACCTCCTGTATTCTGGAACTACAAAAGTATTTTTGATAAAAAAACAACACCAAAATGTACCAAAGCTTTATGTATTTAATGTCAAAATTAAAATGCAAACCAAAGAAAATAATATAAAAAAATAAAATAAATGCCATCAATCAGGTTGGCAAAAATAAGAGGACATGCTTTTAAAAAAAGTAAAAAAAGAAAGAATAATAATAGAAAGTAAAAATAAAAAATAAAAAACCGTATTCTGGTACCAAAACATAAAATCGTACTAGTAAATGATTTTAGACATCCTTTTTCATAGTACCATAAGACATACATCATAGCACATTACACCTAATCCAACTTTTGATGTGGAAAATTTATTTGTTGATAAATTAAAATTTACTTTCATCATCTGAAAAATAAATAGAATCATGGTAGATGTAAAAAAATCTTCAACCACAAATAATGCCTCTGGCAACATTTTCGCTTTATGAAGACTTTCTACATCAAGCTCATCAGTCTGTAAAGTCATCACAGAGGCTAAAAAGCTATAATTATTTTTCCATTTCAATAATACGTGAATATAGGCATTAATATAAGTCTTAAAGTAGCAATATTTGTAAAGTATGGATGACTTGATATTAGAAAAACAATTTATATACAACAAAGGAATGTGGAATATATTACACACAGAAAGTTAAAGGAATATTCCCATATTTTTTTGTAGCCTTTTATAAGAAAGAGAAATTTTTTAGAAACAATTTAGTACAAAAATCATGTCAACATGTTATTCCTACCAGGAGATATTTAAATTTTAAGGTTCATAAAAAATGCCAATAATTGAACAGGAAAAAGCTCAGTGTGACATCACAGCAACAAATTCTCTACAAAGTTTATGTATTTCATTAAAATCTATCATCCTTTTTTATTAGTAAAACCTGCTAGAAAAATAAATTGATGAAAGTTAGGTATTTATATACATTGCCAAATATACCCTACTGTACTTCAACAACTTTTGGAAAATTGTTTCTAATCATACAGAAACATCCAATTAACATTCAAAAAACACATAAACATTGGCAATGGAATTGCCTCTATGACATCATCAAACACGAATTCATCATACTGTACAAAAACTTTTAAATGCAATCAGGAAATCCATATCTCCTAAACGGAATATGATATCAACTAATTTTTACTAAATTGGCTCTAAAAGTATGCTCTGTCAAATAAGGTTTTACAAAAAACAATGGAAATATTCAATTAAACAGTCTATGGAAATACTGTAAGCAAATTGGTCTTTGGATTTTTTTTTTAACCAACTACCAAAAACAGCAAGTCCAAATCTTATTCTTATCTCCAGTTATTAATGTTTCAAGTCGACATATGGAGGAGGCTGCTATTTTGTTAAATTCTGTATTGATAACTTGTGCATGGTGAAACTATATTCCCAACAGGGACAAGAATGGAATTGTATTTCTTTATAAATTTTACTCAATGTTTTTATCCCAAAATAATGTGAAAAAAAGATTTAACAGCATGTTTTGATAATATCATGAATACACAAAAATGTCCTTGACCCTTACAAAAGGAAAACAATTTTTCATGAGCTAGAAAACTTGAGATAAACCATAAAAACTACACAAAGCATTGGGTTGATGACATCATTTTCTGCAAGTTCTAAAATCAAATAGCGGCTGCCATAGTAAAAGAATTAAAGCTTTTAATAATTACAAAAAGTAAAAGGTTTAGACTGCTTCAGGAGGTATGAAACTTGGTAGGAAGATTTGGTATTTTTAATTCTATCATATGAAATAAGGATTATGTCAGACTTTATGTCTCCTGAAAGTTACACCTGATAAAACTTATACAATTTTAATATTTGCATAATTTGTGATGTAGGACTGGGAGGACAGCTTAAAATCTTTATGTAATTTTATATTTAAACTTATTTCCTAACAGACCCCTAGCTTGATTTAAATAAGGACAGGGTGCTAGACTTAATGAAAAAACTATAAAAAAACTTTAAAAACAGAATTTTTCTCATGAGGGGCAGGGCGGACCCCAGGGGGGCAGGGCGAGCCCATGGAGGGGCGGGCAGGCTGCCCCTGTAAAACAGCAAAGCTAGGGGTCTGCCTAAATCTCAGTAACTGAACATGATGGCAAAGTCTTTTTCTGCTACAATTTGAGTAGGGTTTAGAAAAGCTCCAAAAGATTTACAAAAGAAAATACCAAGGCTGCCCTCTAATTCATCTACACATAGCATACAGATTTGCATACTGATTTCTGAGATAATTCAAACTGCTGTAAAATGGTCAATTTTTCTACATTCTTGGCTTTTTAATAAATTTAAAAGAAATTTAGCGGATGTTAACTACATGTCAATAAAATGATGGTAAGATTGAAATAAAACATGCTACCCTCCCTGTGCTACCAATGCCATATCCTATATATCTTTAAATTGTAATTATTCTTCTAGTTAGTTTATTCTACATGTCAATAAGAATTTTTTCATGTCTATGTGGTCCTAAATAATATTTGTAATATAAAGACAAACAAACACAATTCAGCTGGAAAGCTAGTGGCAGGTGTTCTTTGTAAGGTATCTCTTCTTTATAGTAAGGTATTTTATTGCATCTTTACATCTGATATGGTAATGTTTACAAAAGTACTGCATTTCCACTGATTAACTCACTATACTACCGTAATCCAGTTCTACTTGGTCTAGCAATCATGCATAAAACATAAGCAGAGGTAGAAGGTAGCACAATGAAAATATATTAAACTAAATACAAACAACAAAACAATGAAGAACTAGAATGGTAAATACCATCATGGTTCGCATGCCCATGCAAAATGACAATCATATTATATGACCCGGCCAATTATAAAAATGGCATCTCACACTAAGACCCACATGGCATCCCATGTACCACATGGCATCCCACCCCATGTCCCACATGGCATCCCGCCCCATGTCCCACATGGCATCCCACTCCATGTCCCACATGGCATCCCACCCCATGTCCCACATGGCATCCCATCCCATGTCCCACATGGCATCCCCCCCCCATGTCCCACATGGCATCCCACCCCATGTCCCATATGGTATCCCACCCCATGTCCCACGTGGCATCCCACCCCATGTCCCACATGACATCTCACCTCATGCCCCACATGGCATCCCACTCCATGTCCCACATGACATCCCATAGGCTCCATAAGAAGTCTCATCCTAGCTATCACAGTCCCTGATTGAGCATACGAAGTATGAAAGTGTCAATTCATATGATAAACTTATATGCAAATGACTTGTTGGAATGGGGTGGGACGCCATGTCCCACATGACATCCCATGTCCCACATGACACTCCATGGCAATCCACCTTATGTCCTGTATGGCATTCCACCACATATCCTATGTGGCATTCTACCCTGTTCCACATGGCATCCTACCCCATGTCCCACATGGCATCCCACCCCATGTCCCACATGGCATCCCACCCCATGTCCCACATGGCATCCCACTCTATGTCTCACATGTCCCAAAGGCTCCATAAGAAGTCTCATCCTAGCTATCACAGTCCCTGATTGAGCATACTATGTATGAAAGTGTCAGTTCATATAATAACTTATTAAAATGAGTTGTTGAATAAGCAAAAAAAAGGGGGAGTCAATTAATTATGCCTGATATAGCCTTGGTGTATACAACATGGTAAATATTATATCATATGTCCCTCATGGCCCCCATCCATGTCCCACATGGCATCCCTCCCTATGTCCATATGCAATCACATCCTGCCACACTCCCTGACTAAGCATACTTAAAAGTCTTGTCAGGTAATATACTGTAGCAACTTTATGCAAATGAGCACAATAATAAAGGTGGAGTTTAAAAATCATGCCTGATACAACTGTTGGTGCCCAAATATTTTTTGAGGAATTTAAAAAAATTGAAATCTCTAGTACTACAAGAGAGACTTGAGGTTTTCTGAAGAGTTTTGAAAATTACATCATTTTACAGTTATCTTCTAAGAAAATATCAAATGTATTGTACACTTTTTAAGGAAACTAGTTATCAATCCTGTCTTAAGTATCTCTGAAAAACTTTGACATTTTATAAGGAAATTCTAACCTTCCATAAAAAAATCTGAAGGAACTTTAACTTTTTTTGAGGAACTCTAAAGAAACTTTAACTTTCTGAGATATTCTCAAAAAACTTTAACATTTCTGAAGAAATCTCAGGACAAATCTGTGGACGGCCGGACGGCCGTAATCGCCATTACATAGCTTCGCGTAATGCTTCGCATGTGAACCAAAAAATCAGGCCCTTAGTTTTGCTTGTTCCACCCTGCTTTTCATTGCCTTTACACTGCCCCTCATTGCCTTTACACTGCCCCTCATTGCCTTTACACTGCCCCTCATTGTCTACACACTGCCCCTCATTAACCTTCACACTGCCACTCATTGCCTCCATCCTGCCACTCATTGCCTACACCCTGCCACTCATTGCCTCCATCCTGCCATTCATTGCCTTCATCCTGCCACTCATTGCCTCCACCCTGCCACCACTCATTGCCTCCACCTTGTCCCCCATTGCCTCCACCCTGCCACTCAGTGCCTCCACCCTGCCACTCATTGCCTCCACCCTGCCTCTAATTGCTTCCACCCTGCCACTCATTACCTCCACCCTGCCATTCATTGCCTTTACACTGCCCCTCATTGCCTTCACACTGCCACTCACTGCCTCCACCCTGCCACTCATTGCCTCCACCCTGCCATTCATTGCCTTCACCCTGCCACTCATTGCCTTCACACTGCCCCTCATTGCCTTCACACTGCCCTCATTGCCTTCACACTGCCACTCATTGCCTCCACCCTGCTACTCATTGCCTCCACCCTGCCACTCATTGCCTTCACCTGCCCCTTATTGCCTCCACCCTGCCACTCATTGCCTCCACCCTGCCACTCATTGCCTCCACCCTGCCACTCATTGCCTCTACCCTGCCATTCATTGCCTCCACCCTGCCACTCATTGCCTCCACCCTGCCACTCATTGCCTTCACCCTGCTACTCATTGCCTTCACCCTGCTACTCATTGCCTTCACCCTGCCCCTTTTGAACAAGTACAGTACTCCACATTTTGTTCACAACAACAACCTGTACTTTTGAGAACTATTTTGCCGTGTTTTCATGCTGATTAGTTCCCAAATACAAAAAAAGATGCACAACAATTCAACAGAGTAGAGTAATTAACTCAAATTTGAAACCTCTAAGTCTACATAGCTGCAAATGTGAATATCCTGTTTAATACTTTAAAAGGAGAAGTGGTCATAACAAATTTAAGCAGAAGATACCAAAAATAAATTCCCACATTTCCAAGGTAGTATGGAAGTGCAGTCCAGTGGTTAGGGCGTCGGTCTCATGCCCAAAGGTTCTGGGATCGAATCTCAGCCAGGGCACTGTGTCCTTGACCAAGACACTTTATCTCATTTGCTCCAGTTCACTCAGCTGTGAAATAAGTACCAGTTTTGGCTGGGGAGTTTAACCTGCAATGGACTTGTGCCCCATCCAGGGAAAGCAAGTATTCTCATTCGCTTACATGTAGTATCATGGAAAATTGGAAACTAGATTTAAGCACCGGCTTTATAAGCCATCTGCTTGATGGAATTTAACTTTCCAGTCTTTTTAAATTGTTGAACAAACCATCCAGGCAGTCTTTAAAACATGTTTTTCAGACTTTATAATCTTAATGGGAAAGGTCAAAATAGGGAAAATTTTCCAAGCATGTCATAACCATGTTATGAATTACATTTCCTTGTAATGCACCTGTCAATTGTGTGACTCACCCCTACACCCCCGGACAAGGTGAGTCATTGCACCAAAGTGGGTGGACAAAACATGTACATTGATGCACCCCTCAGTCACTTGGGTGACTGACATTATTTGTGAAATGACATGCCCCAAATCAATCACCTCTGTACAAAGTCAATGGGTCTGGAGTAAATTGACCCACTTCAGAGTCACTCCAGTGACTGACAATTGGTACAATGACACACATATGAGTCACTATTTCACATGTCAATGACTCACCTTTGACTGACATTGCTGGGGGGTGAGTCATACAACTGACAAGTGCATAATACGGATTGAAGCATGGTCAGGGTTGGAGGGGGTGGGGGGCCCACAAAATCATGCTAAAGTGCAAAAAATACTATACAAAAGATACAATTTCAGAAAAAAGTGGAAGGCAAGTGTCCCCTCCCCCCCTCCCTCCTCCTGAAATCCCGCATATAGATTAAAGAATATTTCATTTTCTAATTAAACAAAATAAATTTAGAGAATTTCATCTAATGTATTAACAAAATTGCTCTTTCATAAATTGTTATCTACCTTTCAAACTAAAAATCTTGAAGGATGTGATGAAGTAAAAATGTTGTAAAGAACATAAAACACCAAAATAAGACTCTAAATTGTCCAATTTCAGATTGGGCTTAAGAGAATTCTTTCCTTTTTTTTGAAAGTCAACTTAATAAGCATATTTTTCAGCAATACATATACTGTATTCATATAAAACTAACATGTCATTAAAATTTTAGACTGCTTCTCAGCGCAGAACAATTTTTAAGACATCACTTATTTTTTTTCCTGTAAGAAAAAAAAAAATCTCAATATTGATTTCATGTGCAAATTGTATACACCTACAAACAGCAAATGTTTATATCCTTATCAAATCCCCACAAGAGAAATCTAAATATTCAGCACCAAGCACTGTACAAGTGTTATATGATACCTGATAAGAAAAAGAAATAACCTTCACTGTTTTGATATTACAAAATTAAATTAGGCAGAAATATTCTAGACATATACACAAAACTAGCAAAAAAAAATCGCTGAGAAGCTGACAGCTTCACATGCACTCGTGCATTTATTTCTATTACACTTAGTACTTGACAACTACTGCCACATATAGCAATATAAATAACTCCTGCATACCTCGAACAAATCTCCGCTAGAAACGCCAAATATTCAAGATGAAGTATTCCATGTGTCAGAAACTGATATAGAATTTCAAATGATGGCTTATTCAGCTTTCTACAATGCAAGGTCTGTGCAGTATACAATAGGGACAGCTTGTACAAATATTGCCATGTTCTTGGCAATTATGCATATCATCCTCAACTTCCTATTGCAAATTGAACCTGCCTGACATTTTGGGAAATGCGGCCCTGTGATTCCATGGCAGTGAGGTGAACCTCAGAGTGGGTCAAAAGTTCACTTCTTTCCAGGAATGGTGATAAGGTTAAACTTGCAAATGATTTCTTGATAAGGGCAATAACCTAAAGAAATAAAAATGGAGCATTTAATGCAGGAATTGATTAAAAATAGTAAAAAATTAAAATTACTTTTATAACATACCAAATTTGAATTTTTCCTAAAGAATTCTCATAGAATGCTGGGTAAAAATTAGCATAATTTGCAGTAGTTTTTTGTGGCTAAAAATCACTGTCAAAACTGATCTTGGACGTCTATGGCCAGGTAGAGGTAATATTAACTTAAGCCTTAATCACCATGAAAAATCACAACAGATCACAACAAAGCCAACTGATATTGGTCATTTTATACCTTCTTTTTTTTTTTTAATTTGATGTTGGATTATACAAATTATTTTACAAATTTGTGATGAACAATCGATTTATACTTTCTGATCCATTGTTGAAAATCCCTGCCACTACATGTCAATTATAAACATGAAAATTGACTTTGACAATAATCTCTTGAATCTAGCCACTTACACTCAACACCTGCTTGCATTCAAAATAATGACACTTTGGATCTTTAAGCACTCACTATAAGGCCTTCTATTCTGCCTGTGCCATGCCTTCTCATGTGGCAGGTGTGGCCATCAAGGTAAATTATCAAACCAGAAACGACACTCAATAAATGTCAATGACAAGAATTTTGGAAACCGATTAAAAATTCTATAAAGATCTGTCTTTACAATTTCACTTCATTTTACAAATCTTTATGCTTTGATCAGCAATGACTCGGAAGATAAACATACTTCTTTTAACTCTCTCTTGGAAGGGAAGAAATCAATAGACCTTTGAACATTTTGTTTTGTGAACTTTGCTACTAAAATTTGAATCTGCTAAATTAGACAATCCCTTGGTAAATACTAATTGTTCACAGCTGCAATAACGGTACTGCTTGGCAGATTCATAACTGTCAATGCAACCCTCAACAATTCATGTCACCATGGCGATGAGAACCTAAATCTTAGAGACCAAAAAATTGAAAAATGATAATTATATTGGCCAGAGAAATAATACTTTGTCTCACCTGGCAATCAAAACAAAAGTTTCTTGGAACAAGAAATGTACTGAAATTATTTTGGTAGCATGAAATACCTTTAATCTTTACTCACCCTATTTACTGGCAACCTCAGATCCGAATGTTTACTCCGTAATTTTGTCCCCACAAGCCCCCATGGCGCCCCTATACAGTTAAGACTTCGGTAAGTGTTTTGAGCATTTTTGAAATTAAAAATAGTTGTCATCAAAGTATGAAGTAAAATTATTCATGCAGGAAAACATCGAGGGAAGAAGGCTTTTTTCATTAAAAATTATAATTTTAAACAGATTTTTGTACTAGTGAGAAACTTAACAATTTTGGTGAAAAAAATGTTGGAAATGAGGGAACATGGTCGCCAGTTTTTTTTCTTCTCTTAGTTGGCGACCACAAAACAAACACAATTGTTGAGGGTTGTGTTAGTGCACAAATATTGAGTGGCTATACCAGGGATATGTTGCAAAAGAAATATATCCCTGGTTGTACAGTAAATGCATAAAAATGTATTTTTTCTTCTCAAAGATCTTGGATAAAGGGCACATGCATTTTTTTTCTCTTCTGCTCCTGACAGGAGGGGAAGGGGGGGGGGAAGGTGCAATTGTATAGATGCAAGTCATCAGATTAACCAGGGATACTGTTGTAACAGTATCCCTGGTTTAACCTGTAAGTAAATGAAGTTGTTACTTTTTGCTACAGAAAAACAAAGTTACATAAAACAACTAATTGTAACACCATACATTCAATCACACATCACAGGGAGCTTTCATTGGGGACAGGCGCTCCAATTGGGAGATAGAGTAAACCAACTATGAGGCCAACTCAGGGCAAAAGTCAGCAATGCCATCAGAGGACCTAACATTTGTAATATATTCAGAACCTTAAAGGTTATGATTTGAGCCTTTCCCAATTGCAGACCTTGCAGCATATCATGTTTGGGTAGAAGAAAACTTGTGTGGTCCCCCTCTGACTGACTGACTGACTGACTGACTGACTGACTGACTGAATAGATGTGAATGGTGAAAGCCGAATGGCATAAAATGCTAAGGACATCTTAAAACTGTCAGACTATTGATCAATAATTTTGTTCCTTGTTTCAATTCAACCAATCCCATACAGCAATTCTTCATGACCCTTTTTAAAGCATTTGCATTAAGGTACCCCTCCCTCCTTCTCCCACTACCGCCATATATATTTAAAACAAAAGTACCAACCATGTGATCTTAATGTACATCAGCTTCTAAGCCTGGAGCTTTCATATATTTACAACCTCATAAATCTGAGTCACTCTCTGTGAGTACAAATGACAATGCATAAATCACAGCTGATTTGAAAACCTTAACCATAAATAATGTCAAATTAAATGGATGGGTTTACCTTTTGAACTATTAAAAACTCTCTACTGTGCATGGGGTACCAAAACAAAAGGTAAAAACATTTTTTTACAATTATGATGTTGAAGGACAATGTCATAATTGTCATTCCTTCTTTGCTTTTATAAAATCAGAATGATTACAGAAACAATAGAAACAAGCTATTATTTTTTGATTATTGGGTTCATGCACTTTTTTCAGTCACAAGATCAGTCACAAGAACAAGGTCAAGGGTAATTATGTTAGGAACATGTTGATACATACAGTACATATATGCAATATAAAATATCATTTCTATTATATTTCAGACCAGATGGAAAGATTGAATCAGGAGTCTGTAATTTAAGAATTGTTATTGCTCAATTAAACATATGTATTTCTTTTAGAATACAAACTATGAATTTAAAGTTGGTTATTAGAGATAGAAAATCAATGCAAAGCAAGCAAAACAAATGAATTCACAACATAAAAATCAATGCCAATTTCTTTTATTAAAGATTATAAGACTACATAATTTCCTTAAAAGTAATTCACAAAAACCATTGACTAATTTCTATCTGAACAAAAATTAAACAGATGATGCATACACATATTGAAGTAAAACAAGAGATAAAACCTTATGATGTTCGTTTATGCTGCACCAACGACGCACGCCGAACGGCTAGGCTGGATCCAAGCCAAGAAAACTCCCCCATAAAAACCAACATCACTTAAATGCGCAAACTTACAAGATCTGCCAAGACAATTTCTGCGTCTAAATATATTTTCGCTAACTTAATTGCCCCTCTGCTGGCCTCACGAGCTAAAAATACAAATCTTGTTATTTCATACAGTGTTCCATTCCTTGTTTTCGTGAGCGAAAATATACAGAAGCGGTGACATCAACAACTGCTGTGTGGTTAGCTATCTAATGAAATCTTGTGTCGTATACCTTAATACTCTCTATTCTCATGTAGGATTTTTTGCATGATGACAACGATAGAGAAATCAAGTAATCACAGTTATTTTGTTAATGATGCAGCACTCTTTTGAAGTGTGTCTAAATGTGCTATGGAATTAAAGGCAGTCATATGTTATCTAAATTTCAAAAACATTCCTTGATGTACATTGTCATTACTTTGTGTATCAAGCCATTAATAATTTTTCAAAGATAATATTCTCTTGTATTTATGACTGTGAAAGGGATAAAACCTGCAAATGAAATCCATTCAACTGGTTAAAAATGAGCTCTTTTACTACAAATGTCTTGAACTTTTCCGGCTTTTATTACTGAAAAAGGTACTCGAATTTGTGACAGTACAGTAACTCTGCTCAATCTTTATCTCTCCTAAAATGTTTTGACAGGTTGAAGATATTCCTGATTGAAATCTTTTTTATACTTGAAATACCCTTCGTCAACATTTTAAGGATCAGTGACAGCTAAAAGCAAAATTAGCCAGATTGTTTTGAAATTGATTGAAAATCATTAAAATTACAAAAATCACATCAAAATTTGTTAAAAATTATCCTTTTCAAAACTGTTTTTCATTTTACAAACCTCTCTTTTCCAGAACATGCAATTCATAGCATCAATACATGTATAGCATCAGCTAACTAAAAATGTGAAGCTTAGTAAGTCTCACCTGCCATGTATTTTTAATTTTCTCACTTTACAATGAGCAACAATGTATGTTTTTACAAGTAACATAGATAAAAAAAGTGTTATGGCCATGGTTAGCAATTGTAAGTATCAAGCCAGGTAATTATTAATCAGTTGTTGACTCGAGTAGCTGACTTGAACTTGAGTCTGACTTGAGTCACATTTTTTGACTTGTGACTTGACTTGTAAACAAATGACTTGTGACTTGACTTGACTAGCAAACATAACTTGTGACTTGACTTGAAGAAATTTGACTTGTCAACATTAAACATTTTTACAAAAAAGCTGAATGGTTTTAAAGAAATAAAAAATGTTGTAGATATAATTATAGTATACAATCTAATTACAACACGAACGAAACCCATACACCCCCCTGTATACCGTACCTCAATTGGAAGAATCTTTATACAATACAATTTGTATACAAAACGCACATAGGCTTACTGCATTTGAAGGTATCAAAAGACGCAAAGGGAACTTAATGAACGATATCAAGGGAACTTAATGAATAATATCAAAACAATTGAATGAAAGGTTAGGGAATCGCTACATTATTGGACAAAGCTGTTGCAACATTTCAGCTTCATAAGAGGTATTTTGTATATTTCTCTTGATTATTTCCTTCCCCAACTTTCACCCCTCCCCTGTAAATCCACTTTGCCGTTCTCGAGATGTTTACAAGCTCAGCGTCACACACAAACACACACATACATGTACACACATCATGACCGCATAAATTCCTGATGCTATCTCACCGGAACCAAAAATCATCTTTGCAAACGAGAAGTAAAATGGATAAGTGAACTTTCTAGGGATATGAGATCATTATCAAATAAATGTAAGCCTTTTTCATTTTCATACATGCACAAATTCCCTTTTTTGAGTACATAAACTTTGAGCATAAAACAGGTTAATTTTGAGCGGGTGTTTAGAAAAACATACCTACATACATACCTACATACATACATACATACATACATACCGACATACATACATACATACATACATACATACATACATACATGTACATTCATACATACCCACATACATACATACATACATACATACATACATACATACATACATACATACATACATACATACATACATACATACATACATACATACATACATACATACATACATATATATGAAATGAAAATTTATGGGAATGTTTTCTTTCCACAGAATTGTCATACCAGTATACAGGAAAATATTACATTTTTAAACAAAGGTCACAGTAAAGAGCTCTAGCTATCCTATAGTTCAAATAAGTTGAAAGGCTTATTTGTAAAAACAGATCATAATGCAGCTCAAATTCTGTTCAAATGGATTATGATACAGCATTCTGACAAAATGGATTACGTGTATGACTTACAGCAATCCATTTTGACAAAACGTGGGTGATACAGCACAAGCTTTGTGAAATGACGGCTTTTAATTATTCAACACAAAGTACAGTACTGGAGAATCAGACCATAAACTTTCAAGTAATTATAATAAAATTGGGTCAATACATGAAAATAATAAATTCTTGGAATAATTTTGAAATCAAGCTAGTGTAAACATATATAACTAGAATATTAGCACTCTCTAGAGCACAAACCTCCATCCCGTTGCAATTCCTTATTTGCCTAGAATAATTTTTAGAGTTCATTTGACTCCCATACCCAATATATTTTACCTCAGAAATCCTAGGCCCACCAAGATTCATCCGTAAGTTTTGATCTGTAATGAACTTTGCAATCTGAACACTTGAAGATAATCTTCTGACTGGATTTCTTCGAAGGCCATACCATTGTTTTCAGTTCTATTCAAGTGAAGCAACATTGTTTGAGCTCTATTCAGCCAGGATTCACATTCCATCATTTTCCATTCATTGCAGAAACCAATTATTTCATTTATATTGTTTCCAGAGAACAATTGATATAAATCTCTTTGAGTTCAGAAATTTGATTTTTTGGATCTTCAATCAGAGCGCAAAGTCATTGTTCAGCACATTTCATTAAAAAGTTTCAACTGAAGTCTTGACAAGTCTTGACAGATGTCATCCTAAAACATCCCCACCCCTCAATTCCTGCCCTTCCCCTGTTCCAATTGTCTCAAATTGTATTCACTTCTTCCTTTAGCATTAACAAAACCACAAACCAAATTTATTCCAAATCCAATCATCAGTTCTGGAAATATCGTGATAACAGACAAACAAACAAGAGGCAAAAACATGTCCCCACCCCTATTTGCACCGTGCTCCTGTGCCAATATGTCTCAAATTGTTATCACTTCTTCCTTAAGCAGTAACAAAACCACACACAAAATTTAATCCACATCCAGTAATTAATTCTTGAGATATCTTGATGACAAACAAACAAACAAATTTACAGAGGCGACAACATAACCTCCATCCAACTTCGTTGGTGGGGGTAATCAAGGTATTTGATAAAAATACCAATGAACAGGAAATGACAATCATGGCAATTGATCAATCTAACCCAGATCATAAAAAACTAAAAGATTTTGATTTAGATCATTTGTACTCAGAATTTACTGGTAGGAGCTTCTTATCAACCAGAGGGAGAAATCCCACTTGGTTCTGATGTTAACTGTGGATATATAGAAGCAATTTTCTTTATCATATATCTTTAAATGTTGTGTTCTTACACATTTACTTTATTCATCATACTGGAACATGCAATTTGTGTATATTTTGTTTCTTGTTTAAGTGTTAAGGTTTTGGCCTCAAGCTTTTTGCCACAATCACAATAACCAATGAAAAATTGTATTTTGCTCTGCCTGACATGAATAACGATGAAGTCAACAACTCAACATTCTATGGGATCCTGAATCATCCTTGTTTTTATCAACAGCACCATGCCAAGTTTGAATTAATCTGACATGAGTTTGTGAAAATATGAGCATAAACAGAATTTCAGTCAGTCCCGCCTTCTCATTAATATTCATGACATCAGCACCAAAAACAATAGGGATCATCTGCAGACCACAACAAACCCATATAACAAGTATGGCATAAATCCACTTTAATGATCAGAGAGAGAGAGTTGAACACACAATTACAATGACGGGTCGTCGCCTGCGTATTCGTTTATGATAGTACAAATGCTATTACGAAACGCCTAATACGACCCGTACGAGAACACAGGTACGACGTACGGACAGACATAATATCGACAACCAAGTCAATGTCCACCGCCTTTGATAACCACTTGTGGTGCACTGGCGTGTCTACCCAGCCCAGGCTTGAACCCATGGCCTCGTGGTCTGTAGACAGGTATAATAACCGCTACACCACAGTAGGTAGATCTTTAATGATCTTGAGATATCGTGTTTATAAGCTTGTTAAGAAAATTTTACATTTAGCTCCGCCCACTAATTAATATTCATAACATCAGCAACAAAATAAATAGGGCTCATTTACAAACAACAGTACATCCATATACCATAAATGACATAAATTTACTACACGGTTCTTGGAATATCATGTTTATAAGTTTGTAAACAGAATTTTACATTTAACCCTGCCTACTAATTACAATTCATAACATCAGCACCAAAAACAATAGGGATCATCTATAGACCATAACAAATCCATATACTAAGTATGACATAATCCACTGCACGGTTATATCGTGTTTACAAGATTGTTGATAGAATATTACATTTAGCACCGCCAACTAATCAATATTCATATCAGCACCAAAAACAATAGGGATCATCAACAGACCACAACACATCCATACACCACAAATGACATAAATCACTGCACGATTCATGAAATATCGTGTTTACAAGATTGTTAACAGAATTTTACATTTAGCCCTGCCTTCTAATTAATATTCATGACATCAGCACCACAAACAATAGGGATCATCTACAGACCGCAATAAATCCACATACCAAGTATGACATTAATCCAACGCATGGTTCTTGAAATATCTTGTTTACAAGCTTGTTAATAAAATTTTACATTTAGCCCCCCCCCCCCCTCCTCTACTAATTACTATTTATGATATCAGCACCGAAAAATAATGGGGATCATCTACATACCACAACACATCCATATACCAATTATGGCATAAATCCACCACACGGTTCTTGAGATATCGTGCTTACAAGCTTCTGTCACAGACACCTACATGTACATACATACATACATATACACATACATACATACATAAGCTTCTGTCACAGACACATACATACATACATACATACATACATACATACATACATACATACATACATACATACATACATACATACATACATACATACATACATACATACATACATACATACATACATACATACACAAGCAAGAATGACTACATAGGTTTCTTATGCTATCGCATCGGAACCAAAAAAAAGATTACAGTAAGGATATGTTTGAAACTTTCTTTTAATTCATTTTAAGAATGCTTCCCCTAAGTACATGGATTAACTTCCCCTTAGTACATGGATTACAATGATCGTATACAGAATACCGCCTTACTGAATTGGTTTCCATCTAACAAGAATGCAACACAAACTACGACCATTCTCTTAAATTTAAAAGAATGCCATCAAAAAAATTATTTATTACTGACTAGCAGAGAGTGACAGAACATAGGCATGACCACCTCCTACTAGCCCACTCTCCCGTTTCTAAGCAATTGACCTCTCTAAGTTACAGCTTTTTCAACCAATTACTGCACCAATTTGTCTATCAACAAAATCTGCATAACTAACTGGGGCAAAACTCGTACACTGTGCTGGTACAGTACAGCTAGCTGGTCGTGCGCACTCATGCAGTCAATGCAATACACTGCACAAAACAAATTTCTGCACACATAGGCAAGACGGGGACCAAAAATTGCGCTTATGGGCCCCCTAGGGGCTTTGTAAATCCGATTCCCATTACCCAGATCGGTTAGCAAATAGAATTTTGTTTATTCCTTTTGCTAAAAAGTATAAAGATCCGGAGAAGTGCCATAAATGGATCAAAACTTGCGGCAGGTCACATGAACATCTAAATGCCAATGCTTTGGTCATGCATGATTGCGGGTTTAAGGTTTGCTTGCCCCACCTAGTTAGAGCATTGCTATAATGGGTGTGGCTTATTTCCTAACTCAGAGAAATCAATCATTTGAAAGTGATGACATGCAGAAAGAAATTGATCATATTATGAATTTTGACATGCAACATTGGTATACTGTAGGTAATGTAGAACTATCCACAAAACCTCATATGTTGGCAGCTGTGCATAGATAATAAACCTACAGAATACACAGCAGTGACAGCATAACAGCTCAATAAGTAGAAAAGACTTCAATTAAGTATTAATGTTTTTTAACAAAAAGGTAGGAGAAAGCATTGTGTACTTACATTGCAGTCAAAGCACTCAATTCACCTTCAGAACATGTAACAGCTGTGCGTGCAACCTTTCCATAACGAGCATCATCAGAAAGGAAGAATTACAATGTCTTGAACAGAAGAAATTTGTGCTGTATGTATCCGCCCAAGACATACATAAAACAGTACACAATTTTACATGTTTAGTTGTTCATTATTGTCAGGATAACAATGTAAATTGTACAGCATAAAATGTAAAGGTTGCTAAATCTTATGCTTCTGAGTCAGAGCATGTATTGCCAAATACACTCAGTGAATAATGATGCATCCTAACTCACAAATTTTTTACAGAGCTTGTACGCCCACAAACCTATCTCAAATTGAGGCCCCTGAAAAAGGAACAGAGGGAAAAATAACGATGACCTTTCTCTTCTGCCATTTAGTAATAAACTTATGTATTTGATGAGTGATAATGAAAGCATGCTGACCATTATAATATTCAAATACCCATGGGATATCAAGTGTGTGAACTTCACTTAATTTACTTTGTTACAGTGTGTAATACTGTGAACAGTTAAGACAGGTAAATTAAAAAGCAATTCCAGAATAATTTTTTGCTAGGTTTCTACTGAAACTCATTAAGATTAAGCAAGAGAAATCAATTTTGAGAAGAACAAAAAGTAAAATTTATGTAAAAAGCTGTTTTTTTGTTGTTTTTTTACTTGGGGCCAATTGATCCAAATTCCAAGATGTTTTTAATATTGGAAAAAACTTATGAGATAGGAATGTCAAAGATCTCCACTTGTAAATCTGAGTTTTGTTTTCTTTGAAAATGTGTTAGAAATGTTTTTCTTCTTGGTTTAATGTTTATTGTGGATGTAACCAAATAAGACAAAAATATTCAAGTCAGGGTCAAGCTGTTATCCAGGAATCAGGAAGCTGCTTTAAATGATATGGCAGCAGGGATTGAAATGGACTGATATTTCAAGTGATTACTGTACATAATGAATCTGCATATTTTCATTAATAAATAAGAATGAAAAAAATGAAAGTGGTCAATATATAACCAATTCTGACTGTCAGTACGTTACTAGTAAGGACAACGAAGTGGCACAGCAGTGGTACACAATCCTGCCCATTTCCTTTTGCTAAGGAGTAAAAACTATAAATATTTATTTCTCATATATTTTATAGAAAATACTTGGCTCTCCAATCTGTTTGGGTCTAGTTGGGCCTTGAAGGATCAGTCTTAAGCAAGCAGCAAATACTGTGCTGAGAATGCAATCTACTTACATGGCATCAATACAATGATACCTACAGTGGATGACAGTAGTTGATTAACTTTATAAGTGACAGTTTCTGAAATCACCCCACAAGAGTTATTTGTTATGCATTCGTCCATTGTTAATCATGAAACAATACCTCTTGATATAAACCAGTAGCTAAGAGTCACACTTTCAGAAACACTTTCTATAAATCACTTAAACACATGCAGACATCTGCAGCAGCTCATAATGTCCACTTTAAGGAACACTCCGCCGAAATGTGAAAGTATATCATTATCAGGGTCCTTCAATTATTCTAATACACTTTTCTTGATGTGATCAAAGCATTTATCTATTATTTGACTATTAAAATTAACCATACTTCTTTTGCATGGATAGTAAGCGTAGTTTTCACCAACAGAAGACCCAATAACATAAATTCAGAGAGAGAACAAATTCCAATGAAAAGAATTGCCACTGTTCAACCAGGAGCTCTTTGATCCTTGTCCTGGGATGACGAGGGCGCACTTCATATTACAAGTGGTAGGGATGTGCAGCCCATCAACCGAAAACCATGCCCACAGTATGACAAGATTTTTTGGTACCTGCAGTAAGAAATTATTCAATTTTCATACCCGTAGTAAGAAAGAATTCAATTTTGATGTACCTGCAATATTAAATTTTCATTTTCAACGAAAATATTGTAGAAAATTTTTTGTTGAACAAAATAAACAGAATAAAACATAATTTTTTGGGACCAGCACTACGAAAATGATGAAAAAAAAGACACCTGCACCACAAAAATGATGAAAAAAAGACACCTGCACTACAAAAATGATGCAAAAATGGCACCTGCTCGGGCGGCACACTTAATGTACCTCACATATGGAAGTGCCCCCACCTCCTGAAACCTTGGCTTGTACCACAGGTCTACAAAAATAAAATAAAAACTTAGGGGCCTCCATGAAGTGTATAAACTCACCAAAGGAGGGGGAAGGGGTGTCTATGACAAGGTCGTGTATAGTGGGAGGGAGACAAACACATGCCATTTACCGCCCTGCAACGAAATGATTTTGATACATAAAATCTTCATTCTTAAATGCGTCTAATATGTTTGCTGTCTTTTCTATATGAAAGGTGTGTTTTACTATTTGCATCTTCGATTAATGAAACATTCCGCAAAACATACACCAATTTTGATGAGTAAATCTAAGTAGCAGGAATTTAAAATCAACATTGTAGTACTAAAAGTGCCTTTCTCTGAAGAAGAAAAAAAGGAATTAGTACTCTAGTCTTCAACTGTAAATGCATATGTACTTTCCTATATTGCCTGTCACCCTCTAAAAGAACCCATTTTACATCTTTCCGTCAATCATCTTAGCACTGCATTTTAAAAGATAATTACAAACGAAATTCAAAAATGGTCTTACTAAAGTACCAATAATGAAAGAATGATACAGGTGCCAGCAGAAAAGAAAAAAACGCAATGTGGGAATAGTGTTAAAATGCTCATCTTGATACCATTTAACAGCATTGTACATCAAACGTACACGACAATACTAAACTATTCTGTACAGTAAGCATCTTCATATTTCATTTATTAGAATGGTGAGCAGGGGAAAGGGATTCGGGGTAGATGGAAAGGGGTTGGTAGGAGAAACGGGAAAGGGATGGTAACTTTAGGTGGCATTGGGGGAAATTCCCATCTCTCCCCCCCCACTTTTTCCAAATGTATGGTGATTTTGTCTAATCTTGATTTTGTTCCCTATGGTGATAACGGTGGTTATAGAAAAGGAAAAGGAAGATGGTAATTCAAGGTAAATATAAATGATTCACTTTTTGATTACTTTGTTGAGAAACAATTTTTAAGAAGCCAAACTACACATCTCACTACCTTTTGATTGACTGGTTTAACAGAGTATTCCAAGATTCTTTACTTTTGACTCCACCTTGTTATTCTCTGCATATAAAACAAGATATTCTCTGATGTGCACAGAATGTTGTAACTATTAAAGAATAGTTGCATGATTCTAAAGCAATCAGTTGCCATAACATTGAGAGATTTAATAAACATAGCCCCTGTTTATCTGCCCCTGTTTTTTGTTTTTTTAAGTGGACCAAAAACTTTTTAAAATTACGAAAAGTTTAGGGGCAAAATTTTCGAAATTACAAAAAGTTTTCAGCCAAAACTTTTTAAATTTCCGGAGAATAAAATTGTCAACTGTTGGAAATTATGAAAAGATTTGGGACAACTTTTCGAAATAACAAAAAACTTTCAGCCAACTTTTCTAAATTACGAAAAGTTTTAGGGCAATTTTTCGAAATTGTGAAAATATTTTTGAAATTATAAAAAGTTTTTTGATATTTTTTTTTTTTTTTTTTTCTGGCCACAATATACTTCCATAGTTCATACCTACTGTAAATGAAGAAAATGTTTCCAGTCTCAAAATGCATTTTCTGTATGATAAATGCATACACCAATTCAGAGATAGGCAAGAACCTATCCCCTTCAAATGTATATGAGGCAGGGATGGGGAAGAGGGGGGGGGAATTTCTTCAAAAGGTATATATTTTGGCAGACTTACAACCAATCCTCACGCAAAGATATGTTCTGGCTAGTCTCTGTAACATCTTAGTTAACTGATCAGAGACATACTTATGGTACAAAATGTACAGTATATTGAGTGACACAGCACAAGACCTTAAAGGACAGGTGACATGTAGCAATTTTGTAATCAACTGATGTATTTTTAGCTCAACATCCCTTTAGAGATTTGAGTTACTCGAGCCAGGTTTTTGCCTAGATACGTTCAGACTTTTGCAGCATTTATCACATCATATCAGTTTAAAGTTTGGTATCATTTGTGTAGAAACGACTGAAATCAGACTAGTTGTGATGTTATGCATGAATGGTTCAAATTTTGGTTGTGTTGATCAAGAAAGGGATCTAGGTGTTGTCATTACTAGCAATATGAAGCCTTTTAAACAGTGTGCTTTAACAGCTGCAAGGGCAAATAGGATGCTTGCTTTGATTAGGATACATTTTTGTTTTCTTGGTAGAGAGGTTGTTCTTAATTTATATAAGCAGATAGACAGGCCTCACCTTGAGTATGCTATTCAGGCTTTGAGTCCCTTTTATGAGAAGGATAAGTTCATTTTGGAGCAGGTTCAGTGAAGAGCCACTAGACTTATTCCCAAAGTAAGGAATCTCTCTTATGAATCTAGGTTGCGAATTCTTGGTTTGACCATGCTTGAATTGAGAAGAGTACGTGGCGATATGATTCAGGTTTAAAAGTTCCTATCTGGTAGTGATGCTTTGACTTCTTGTTATTTCTTGCATGTTTCAGCTTATCCTCATGTGACACGTGGTAACAGTTTGAAGTTGACCAGAGTTCTCACGGATAGATATTCAGGGTTTTAGCTTTTCGCAAAGAGTTGTTAATGAGTGGAATGGTTTGCCTGAGTGGGTAGTTAGCTCCAATTCTGTTCACAATTTCAAAGTCAACATTGATAAATTCTTTACTAACTCTGGGCATCTTTGATTATTTTTATATATTTTTTGTGGTAGTGGTGGTGGTGTTAGTTTGGGCATTTTATGGGGTGACTAACCCTTGTTAGCCCGTAATCTTGTTATGTTATGTCATAGCCTCAGATTCCTCAAAGCCTTTGTATGAATTTCATCATATTTTTTCCTGCAATTTTGTGGCTTGAAAACCATGGGATATGTCAAAATAGTAGTAAAACTGAATCTAGGAAGGGTATTTAAATACCACCTGAATAAAGTTTGAGGAAAAATAATTTAGATAGTGAAAAAATTGAATAAACTTTTACCTTACTTACTAAACTTACTTCTCTAAAATACATAAAGACTTTGAGGAATCCGTGTCAGTGACATCACAAGTAGTCTCAGTCGTTTCTACAAAAATGATACCAAACTTTAAACTTAAATATCTCCTTAACGGATCAAGAATTTGAATGTTTTAAAAAAATTGTTTCTTTTGAAGTCCTCTTTTATATTAGATGAACATGCTTGACCACTGAACTAATCCTTTTAGTTATATTTCGTATAATGATTGCCACTTGGAAGTGTTGTGTGATATTATTGATTAATTGTAACTCATTAATTGCAATAATTAATTATTTGCTCAAAAAATGGCTAATGTACTAGCAATATGAGGAAAATATGCCTACTTAAAAACATGTCTTGTTGCAAGGATGTAAAATTCATCTTGATTTTATAGTACTTTGCTGTTATGTCTGTTTATGATTTCAATTTCCCTCAAAAGAAAATATTATTACAACAATTTGCATGATATTGCTATTGAGGCTTAAGTTTTTGAAGGCTTACTTGAAAAAAAAGTTCCATTGAGGAACTACATCATTGATGCTCTAGTTTAATTTGGAACACCCTTCTAATACATATGTAGTTCAAAAAATGCCTCGGTCTTTTACGATCTTAGAAAAAACTTTTTTTGCTTCTCATATAAACGACTTAATAACTTCCCTGTTCTAATTTCAGTGATTAAAATTTTGTAACGCGTACAGTGTGTACAGTGATATCATTTATCACCAACTGGCAACACGTAGGCCTACATATACAATGCGTGTAGGTGTGTATTCATCGGCTACTACTAGCTCGAGACCAGTTGTAGGCCTAAACTTTTAGCTTTCTATTAATGATTTCTAGGAAATAGATCGCGTAATGGTATACAGTAGCTTAGACGAAAAGGAGAAAATTGTATGAATCAGTGCATGTACCGGATGAGACTGAGAGGCATTTCCAAAATGTATTCGTACATTACCTAAATTCTGCGGTGTTGTGAGGTTGTTCGCGAAGGGTTTGTTGTGATACATGTTTTGTAGGCCCATGGAACTTCGTGTTCAGCCGGCTCAGAGTGGCTGACTTCCCCTGGTAATATCTCAAACATTTATGGTAGAATTGCATCTTCAGGTTTACTATGGGGGTCTATGCTGACTCCATCAAGTTCTCAGAAGGAATCTTCTGTATCTGAAGTATCAGAGGATGAAATTTCCAAAATTTTTGCTGACAACATTTTAGGTCTGTTTGTAATTACTTTGTACGCGTTTACATAGGCAGTTCTGCGGGGAGTCTTGCAATGTCACATATTTTAAAAATTTGCGGATGCCACAGAAAGTGGTTATTTTGACTTCAAAATAATGTGATTTTCACACTTTTCTAATTAATATTTTGGAGAAATAGGGACTACTAAGTATTCAGTGAGTGTCAAACAACAGTTTAAAGCAAACTTCTTTCTACATGTCACCAGTCCTTTAATTCCCAACTTATCATGTATAATATTACATTCCACTTAAAATCACAGGGAATTATCTATCATCACTGACAATTTCACAAATTCTAAAGCATTTAAAGGTTAGTTATAGTCTCTAACCTGGAGGTAAATACATTTTAATTCATGTGTTTTGATTGGTCAAAACACAATGGTACAATGCGCACTTACATTGATAGGCTAATCAGTATCGTTGGGAATAAATTGTATGCTGTCACAATTTAATCACAATAGATGGCCTTAAAGCTTTATGTTTCCTCTGTTTCCATAATCCTTTATAAGTTAAACCATTTTCAAATTCACAAGTCTGAGAAAGTTACAAAATAAAGAAATCTTTAACTCCCAGGGATATTTCCAGGGCTATTCTATTCTTTCCTGAAAACCATAATCAACCATGTTATCTATACAGGGAGTTGGCATTAGATACCATAATCTATCCATGAGGAACATATGTATCTTGTCAATTTTAATCCCACCTTTTATCAGGAGCTGCGTTGATTGCATTTTTACTGAGAAAAAATAGTAATAAGAAGGGGAAGTTTTTTCTGACATAAGAAGCAGGAAGTAGAGCCAATATCATTATTTGTCTAAGCCACCAATAGTTCCTTGTTTCTATGTTTGTACTTTTTAAATTAATGCTCGGTTGGAGGTACGCTACATGAGGTCCTAGAAAAAATGTTATACAGTAAGCTACACAAATTTGAATTCAGAATTTCAGATACTCATTATTGGGTTCAGATTTAAAAAGAAAAGATCGCTAACTCCAGATACTCATTAAAAAATTGAGACTCCAGATACTCATTAAAGAATTGAGACTCCAGATACTCATTAAAGAATTGAGATGGTACAAAAGTTAACCCAATTCAATTACTCATTATATAAATTTAATTGCTTTAAGAATATCTTTAAAATTCTATGAAATGTTCTACAAGTCCAATGGTGACATGATAGAGTGGTAAAAAGGACTCACACTGAATAATTTCATTTTATGGTTCAGATTGTCTGGCATCAAAAATTTAAGCTAAAAGGAAATGATATCATAGACACAGACTAGTATTGTTAATCTATTGGAGAAATTCAGATCCATAGGGTGCATTGGGTAATAACCAGTGGTGTAGCTAGAGGGGGGGTGGAGGGGGCAATCACCCCCCTAAAGTTTTACCTATTCGGACTAATAGTTTAGTCGGTCGGTTCAGATTTGATTCTCTTGGTTCAGATTTGAATCTGTCGGTTCAGATTTGATTCTGTCGGTTGAGATTGGTGCAGTCGGTTGAGATTGGTACCATCAGTTGAAATTGGTGCTGTCGGTTGAGACTGGTGCCGAAGGTTCAGATTGGTGCTATCGGTACACTTGCACCATCATTAATATGCATGTGGTGCCGTAGTGTTATTTGAGACTAATGCCAAGTGTCCAGTAATCATGTAATAAAATGCTATTTTGTCAAGTAATTGATCATAACTTTCTCAGACAAAAAAGATTCTTCAATATTAAACATTTGTACAATTTTGTATTTAAATGAGAGAGAGAGGGAGAGAGAGAAAAAGGTGGAGAGAGAAGGGAGAGAGAGGGGAGAGGGAGAGAGAAAGAGGGGGAGAGAAAGGAGAGAAAGAGAGAGAAGAAAGAGAGGGGGAGAGAGAGAGGGGAGAGAGAGGGGAGAGAGGGAGAGAGAGAGAGGGGGGAGAGAGAGGTGAAGAGAGAGAGGGGAGAGAGAGGTGAAGAGAGAGAGGGGAGAGAGAGAGGGGGGAAGAGAGAGAAAGAAAGAGAGAGAGAGGGGAGAGAGAGATGGGGGGGGAGAGAGAGAGAAAAAGAAAGAGAAAAAGAAAGAGGGGAAAAAAGAGGGGAAGAAAGAGAGGGAAAAAAAAGGTGGGTCACAGTCAGAGGGCACGCGATTCAAAACAGGCTCAGTTTAAAAGTTTGACAAAATTTACATAAGTTTGTAATAGATTATTGAAAACCTTTCTTTTGGACCCATATTTTTCAAAGAGTGACGATAAACCAATAACCATGTACAAACATAAACAATACAACATGACTGTATATCTCCACATTATGTGGTTTCATTATTTTGTGTTTTGTATACTGTGTATTATATCTCTCTTTGACATGAATTGTGACTTAAATAATACACCTTACTATGCATTGTGACACCTTTTTTCCCTTGAAATGTCAATCTTGTGAAGGCTTCCTTGGCTCCGCCCCCTGGACCCCACCAGGGGCTCTTCGCCCCTGAACTCCACTAGGAGCCCTTCGCCCCTGGACCCCACTAGGGGACCTTTGCCCCCTGGACTCCCCTAGGGCCCTTCACCCCTGGACTTCACTAAAGGCCCTTCGCCCCCTGGACTCCACCATGGGTCCTTTGCCCACTGGACCCCACCAAGGGCCCTTTGCCCCCTGGATCCCATCAGGGGCCCTTTGCCCCTGTACCTCACCAGGGGCCCTTTGCCCCTGTACCTCACCAGACCCCTTCGCCCTGGACCCCACCAGGGGCCCTTTCCCCTAAACCCAACCAGGGGCTGTTCACTCCCTCAACCCACCAGGGGTCTTTAAGCAGCCCCTGGACCCATACCAATAAGTTGAGCGCTTTGCACTTGCAGTGACACCCCTGGTATCACTTCGACTGTGCCACTGCATATCTTGTCAGTTCAATTCAATTTCCGGCCCCCTCCCCCTCCTCAATATGAAAATCCTGGCTACGCCACTGGTAATAACCAGAAACCCCTTGGAAGTCATAACATATCACGACTGACCATTTAGAATGTTTAGGAGCAAAATGTAATACAAATTCTTAAAGGAGACATAAAGTCAAATATTCTAGTTTGATGTATGATAAACCAACTATCAAAAACCCCATCTGAAGATTTCTTTTTGAAATTTTCTTTCCAAAATGCTTTGATATCAAGTTCTAAGGACTTGAATCATTCATTAATATCATATATGGTGCAAATACAAATTCATAGAACCATGTAAAGGAAAAATTATTTCCTAGAAGGTAGAAAATTTGAAATAGATCATAAAAAAATACATTAATATTTTAAGCTATACTGGGTGTATGACATCATTTTTTAGAGGGCATATGAACAAAATGGCCGCTCCCATGTAGGTTAATAATGACATATTCATTTTTTAAAAGGCATATGAACAAAATGGCTGCTCCCATATGTAAATTAATATTGACATAATTAATGTTTAATCAATTTGAAAACATATGCTAATTTGTTTTGTATGATGTAAAAGCTCTTCAGACTTATGAATATTATTTTCTATCATATGAAATTAAGAAAAAGTCAGACTTTTCTAAAACTCAATGATGATAAAATCGAATTCATTTCAACTGGCAGTAAACTTTCCCTGACACAACTGCCATCTTTATCGTTAAATGTTAATGAAGCAACAGTAAAAAACTCATCAAAAGTAAAAAACCTTGGCAATGTTTTTTATTCAAAAATGTCTATGCATTATTTCATTACTGCAAAATGTCAAAGTGCTATGTATAATTTGCGTTTTATTGCTCAAATCTGTCACTTCTTAAATATTGATACAACTAGGACTCTTATACAGGCTCTTGTAATTTCTAGGATTGATTACGCTAATAGTCTTTTATTTGGTGTAAATAAGTCGTTAATTCATCATGAACAGGTTGTTCAGAGTGCTGCCAGATTAATCATTAGAACTAGCTTAAGAGACCATATTAAACTTATTCTTTTTACACTTCACTAGTTGCCCATAGAATGCCGTGTGCATTTTAAAGTTTTAATTTTTTGTTTTAATTGTTTACAAGGCACTGCTTCACAGTATTTAATTGAACTCATTCAACCATACAAACCAATATGCTGTCTTAGATGCTACAATCAAAATCTTATCCAAGTTTCCAAAACTATCAGTAAAACTGATGATCACTCCTTTTTAGTTTTTGTTCCCAAGGAATGGAGTACCCTCCCTTTATGTATAAGAAATGCTCCATCATTTAGTTCTTTTAAATATGATTAGAAAACACATTTTTTTAAACAGTATTTTAGTGACTTATTTCAACTTTTAAAATACATATATATTTTTTTCACCCCAGCTTTCACCTTTTATTGCATTTTAATTTTTTGATAACTTTTTTATTTCTTTTAGTGTTTTGTGTTTAAGATTGGTAGTTTTTACCGCTTTTTTTATTACCTGTTTTATCTTATTCATGTATCTGAACTGAACGTTTAAAACTTAATTATTTCTTTTATTCGTATACTGCTGATATTTTAGCTTTTACCTGTTATGGGGGTTTTAGGCGTTGAATAATTTTATTTTGTTTCTTTTATGTATTGATAAGTAATTAACTTCTCATTTTTTCATGCTCTTGAAAAGCACTTAGAGCTTTCTTTTAGAATAAGTGCAATATAAACATAATTTAATAACAATAATAATAATCCTTAGTTTCACTTTTAAACAAGATTCGGGATACACAGTTCCTCTGTTGTCTCAACGCAAATGTCAACAAATCCTAAAATAACTTGTGTGATGTTAGCTATGAAATATAAAACGGTGTTAGGAACAATCGAGAGAGTATGTCTTTTTTTGCAGGAGTCCACGTGAAAGCACTTTGTTTTTGATACAGAATGGTGTTTGAAACTTTTCATTACAATATGGGGTGGATCACATTATTTTTTAACAAAAAAAGTATTAAAAAATCACCAAAAATCACACAATTTTACAGCTTTTACAATAATTTAAAAATTATGACCAGGTACGAGCAGAATTTGATTAGATTTGGACAATATGACCTGTCTACATATTTATTAAATATCAAAAACAACAATCTCACAATTTTTCAAAAATATGCATTTTTGGGGAAATTTCAAACAAAAAAAAAACAATGTTATGAAAGATCTTTTTGGGATCTTTGCAATGAAACTATTTGCACCCCGATAGGATTTTGGTAAGGTCCCAATTTTATTTTTAGAAAAAAAAGGTAGTTTGAAAACAGCGATATTATCGCCACATGGTAGAGTAAGAATTAAGGCATCAGAAGCCTTAATATCCCAAATTCCTTAAAAAATATATAAAAAAACAGGCAACATTGATGTGAACTCAACTATGAATCACAATCACACATCTGCTGACTTTAACATTTCATCTTTGTAACCAATATGAACTTACCCTCCTTGGGCACACTATTCTGATTTTCCTTTGATCTGCTTCCAATATGTCGGGGTGCCAAAAGAGAAAATGGAAAGATGGGTACTTTCACAGTGCAAATTGGGGCCATATGGATTTAATGTCACCTTATGCAACTTCTGCTAACTGCAGTATTATAGAATTCTTTGAGAATTTTCTAATACAAACACAACTTTATGGGGTAAAAAACATACACCAGGGCCTGGTATGCCAACAGACTGGACAATGGACAAAATATTGAGCAACGGGCTAAAGATAGGGTTGATGCATATGATTGGACAACAGAATGGTGAGGGAATGAGGCCTTCGATATGAAAACACACTGGTGGCAGTATTTCTAATTTGTGTCTATGGGCATATCAAGAAAAATATACAGGCAAACTAACTGGCAGATGTATAAACCTGTATATTTGTCAGTCTACAGACTCAGTTAATTGGTGGATTAATTGTGGGAAAGTGCTAGAGTATTGCAGGAGCAGTGATATACAATACATTTATAACATGTACTGAAGTTGCAAGAAATGGTGACTATTCAAAACATTTCTTGTAAATAAAGAAACAGCCATCTGCACGAATGCCCTAAAACAATTTAAATGGCTATGGATGTTAAGTAAGTTCAATCTCATTAAGAGAGGTTTACAACCCTTACTGCTCTATGTATAATCAACATGAAAATACAAAATTAATTTAAAAGCTATTATCTTCAATAACTGTTACATTCAGTGCATGCGGAGTTGTTACATTCAGTGCATGCGAAGTTGCTACATTCAGTGCATGCGGAGTTGTTACATTCAGTGCATGCGGAGTTGTTACATTCAGTGCATGCAAAGTTGTTACATTCAGTGCATGCGAAGTTGCTACATTCAGTGCATGCGGAGTTGTTACATTCAGTGCATGCAGAGTTGTTACATTCAGTGCATGCGGAGTTGTTACATTCAGTGCATGCGAAGTTGCTACATTCAGTGCATGCGGAGTTGTTACATTCAGTGCATGCAGAGTTGTTACATTCAGTGCATGCGGAGTTGTTACATTCAGTGCATGTGGAGTTGTTACATTCAGTGCATGCGGGGTTGTTACATTCAGTGCATGCAGAGTTGTTACAATCAGTGCATGCAGAGTTGTTACATTCAGTGCATGCGGGGTTGTTACATTCAGTGCATGTAGGGTTGTTACATTCAGTGCATGCGGAATTGTTACATTCAGTGCATGCAGAGTTGTTACATTCAGTGCATGCGGAGTTGTTACGTTCAGTGCATGCGGAGGATTAAAAGTTGAATAACAATTGTCATCTATTTGATTTTCTCTTCTATTCCATGGTTTCCTTTTCTTACAGCTTTGATTTCTATTTCAGAGAAATCACACTCAAAGCTTGTGTTCTTCATCACAGCTTATTGTACATGCCTACGCAGCAGCTATCCCATCTATGCATGCTTCATACACCCACTTAACAACAGCTGCTACAACAAAGGTCTTCATAATCAATAAAGATTCTATCAAAAAAATCAAAATGCCATTTTCATTTTGTTTCTAAGGGACACAGCAAGGAGCAAGAAATTGAAAGTAAACAAAATTCACTGATGCAGTGAAGAGGACAACACACAAGCAGAGAATACAGCTCGATGGGATCATGGAGTTATATCTATAACAACGTCCTGATGAGATACAAAGCTATCCTATATCTAGTGTATTTCCTACATATGGAACCACCAGGGATTTTCCACAAACCTTTTTTCTTCATGGGTATAACCAAAAAGGGTTTTGAAGGAACAAATAACCCTCAAAGAGTTTATAATCAATTCCTACATCTACCAATCATTATGCAATCTTCCACCCAGCATTCTTGCCTCGAACTCCCATCCCCTCACCTCTTGTCAACCTAACATGCCCCATTCAAATTACTATCTCCCATTTACATGTACCTGCCATCCTCCCTCCATTCATCTACCATCCTCCACTCACCTACCATCCTCTATTCACCTACCAACTTTCATTCACCTATCATCCTCCATTTACCTACCACTAACCAACTCATCATTCGAACCTTCGTTATACCCTTCACTCACTCCATTTACACCACAGCTCCTCCCCATTGCCTCCTGATAATTTACATCAACAGAAAAACATTAAAGGAAAGATAACGTCCCACAAATACTTGCCGGCAACGTCACTTCCGGTTTTCGATTTTCCCTATTGGTTGCAAGAAATATGCGATGTTAATTGATCATACATCTACTGGAACAACCATAGGGGCCTACATGGTTATCGACAACGTCACAGATTTCTGGCAATAAATAAGGAAAATTGAAAACTAGAAGCGATGTAACCAGCACGGTGGAGTTCACTTCTGATTTTATTTATGGGACGATACCTTTACTTTTAACACTTAACTAAAATCTGACACTCACCATAAAAACATGCTTAACTTTATATTTTATGAACCAGATCTACGAAATCAAAATAACAATTAATTGCAGATTAATTTTGAGTTCATTGAAAGTCTTTTATGGTTTCCACTCTATTCAAGTGAGGACTATTAATGTCCAAAGACATTTAATTACAAATTCTTTTCAGGCGTCAGCCTCTATTGTTCTACTTTTTTTCATGGCAGAAGAAATATTTCAATTGCTCTTTATGTCTCTTTTAAGGCCTGAATCTCCTTTATATACATTTCCTTTTACAAAAATAGTTGGAATTCTTTTGCAAGGGCAGAAATCTTTTGTTCCCAGTAGCTGACTAATGCAGGAGGTCGGACAGACAATGGATGTCCATGGACGGAAGAATGGTAAAGATGCCATAACCGCTCTTCACCAACTTCGTTGGCGAGGGGATAAAAAGGTTAAAGTTGTGTGCCGTCATCCATCAAATATATATACATACTTCATTTTGCGAGAATAATAAACTTCTTCAACTTTTAAGTATTTTATGGTTTTTGGTACATTTAACATGTTTGTGCGGCATACCAAGACGTAACAATACAAACTCATCAAGTGTTTTTAACAATTTACAAAATGTGGCAGTTTATTTAACTTATGACATTTAAGTTGATAAAAATGTACCTTAAAAAAACACATTTATTTTGCAATGCTTGATGTCCACCCACTCATTCTGTGAAAAGATTAATTCATTTTGCATTTATCTCCAATAACAAAATATCCTGTGAAGGATAAAATCAATGTTTTGTCTATCATGTCATACTTCCGTTTAGTCAACTTTCAAAAGATATAAGTAAATTAATACATTTAGCAACAAATCTCTTCCTTATTAAAAATGGAGTACGTGACTGACAACTCATTCCTTCGAAATCTTTCTAAAAATCTGCACAAAAACACTACATGTACTTAACCTTTCAAATAAGCAACCAAAATGCAGAATAAACACACAGATCTGCTTTACAACACATTACCCAATAAAGGTTGTTGTTTTAATAGTCTATATTTGATACTACAAAAGAGCCTTCTTTTTTTTTGAAAATATTAGGAACATGCTACAATAGTAGTAAAACAAGATGAATTATTCAATGAAAAATATACTGAGCTGGACATACAACATTGTGTTTGTAAAGACAAAGTCTCAACAAGTTTAAGCATAATTGCAAAAATTGAAGAAATAATCCAGCAAACTTTGTGATGAATTACTATGAATTAAGTCCCTTTCATCATTACTTGTCTTGATTTGTATTTTAACTATCTGAATAACATAAAATAAGGGCACTTGCCCCAAGCAATAATTTTCATTTGGGTTTGGAACTTGCCAATCATTAATTTATGTACATCCCTTCCCCTTTCCTACATTCCATTCTATATTTTCAACCTCTAATCCCTTCCCCCATTCCATCCCATATTTGAACTTGGTCTTGATCTTAGCATTTGCCTTTCTTGATGAAACACTCTCAACAGTATTATTTGTATTTAATGTATTAACTGCTGGACCTCAAACAAAGTCAATAAATCATTCACCGGGCAAAATCAAAAATTTAGTCATCTGCAAACGATGTAATTTTCTTCAGTCAAGATTTCACAATGAAAATAGCATAATGCGCAGAACCATTGTTTCCTCGTAGACAATGCAAAGCAAAAGCCTTATACTAAAAAAATTATCCTGTACATAATAGTACATTTACACTTCTCAAGCCCAACCTTGCATGGACATGCTATATCATTCTTTCACAACATTTTCTGCTACATTCAAACACTGCACCTAACACAGTGGCAGAGGAACCAAGAGAGCTTGAGGACTCTTGTAGAGTTCGGGGAGGTGGGGGGGGGGGGGAAAGGGAGGGGGAGGGGGGTTCAGTCCCCTCAATGAATAAAAAAAGGGCATCCCTAGTCATGTTTAGCCCACAATTTCTTTTGTTCTGAACAGTCTACAATTTAATCTGGTTGAAACAAGTCAATTGTGGTATGATTTTAAACCACATGAATGCTTAAAATTGCAGAGCTTAGAGCATTTTTCCCCCTGGCCCCATTAGTACTATGCCCATGGACCACACCAGGGGGCCCTTAGGCAGGCTCCTGTACCCCACTCCCATTAGGGTTGCTAAAGTACTCAGCTTCAACAAACGTTAATGGTCATTTCAGGCCTTAAATATTGTTTCCTACCACCGCCGCTGACCTAACTTTCTGATTTTTTTTAATTCATTTTATATCAAATTGTCAGAAACACTCACCCTTTAAAAATAACTCTTCAGACTTACACTTTCGTAAATAGGTTTTGACATTTCTTGTTTTATTTCATAAAGCATACTGATCAGTTTGTATCTTCGTAACTACTCTAGTTTGATATAAAACGTGTTGAACATTATTACCACTAATCCTTACTGATGCATTGCCTACAACATTAAAGCTATCAAAAATAGTTTGATGGAAACTAAACCTAATTGATGTTTTTGTTTGAAAAGGGAGGGAGGGCAGGTTGTTGCGCATATTTATATAACACTTTCCAATATGACTGGCGGCTTGACTATCAGTCACTTTCAACAATGCACAATGATGCCCCAAGAATGGAATAACTGTGGAAATAACATGTATCTAATCTGAGAAGAAAAATCAAATATTTAAAGCCATACAAATATAACTTTAACTTCGCAGTCAGAAAGTAGAGGCAGTATGGGAATTTTGAAATAGGAGATGCTTCATGAATTAAGTAAGCCAATGATTCATCACAAATAATTACGGTTGATTTAAACATTCATATCAAAGGTTTTCACTACCATACATGACTCCAGAATAATACGCCCTCACATTTTGGCTAAGTGCTCCTTTTATGAATATCAGCTTTAAAGGAGTAGTCCAATAGTCAAACAAGTCTATCTTATACTTCAAAATAAACAAAATAGTGAAGAAGGCATTTAAAAATCTAATTCCATTAAGGAGATATTTTAGTTTAAAATTTGATATTATTTGTGTAGAAAAGACTAAAACCAGACTAGTTGTGACGTCACAGCCTCAGAATCCTCAGTCTAAATGTTTTCAATCAAATTTTGTCCTGAGATTTCGTGGCTTGAACAACAGTTAATATGTCAGGAAAGTAATGAAATTAATCTTTTAAGGGTAATAATTTACCACCTGAAGAAATTGAATTAAAATAGTAAAAAAGTTAAATAATATTTCTTTAAAATATATTAACAATTGTTAAGAATGTGAGGATAAGGGTGTCAACCTTCAATATTAGACTAACTAAACATTAATAGTCATTTCTACATAAATAAGACAAAGCTTTAAACTTGAATATCTACTTAACAGAATAAGATATTGAGGTAGTTTTTAACATTTTGTTCCTATCAAAGTCCTCTTTCATATAAGATAAACTTGCTTGACCACTAAACCAATCCTTCAATTGTCAGTCTGAGAAATTTCCGAAATTGACATACCCATATGTAGCATACCAAAATAAATACTTATATTCTATTGCCTGCTAACATATCAAAATGCTTAAAAAACAACATTTTACAATTATTTCTCCAAAATATAACAAGAGGCATAAATCCCTTGTGGTTCCAGTGCTACAGTACTGTAACTTTGGATCGGAAGCATTTAATATTTGTTTTTAATAGTATTTCTTTAAGTGTTGTGTTCTTAAATGTTTAGTTATTCATCATACTGGAATAAGTAGTTTTTTTTCTTGTTTTAGCTTTACAGTTATTCCTGCCTTCTCATTAATATTCATGACATCAGCACCAAAAACAATAGGGTTCATCTACATCAGACAACATCCATATACCAAGTATGGCATAAATCCACTTCAATGATCTTAAAATATCGTGGTTACAAACGTGCTACTAGAATTTTACATTTAGCCCTGCCTACTAATTAATATTGATGACATCAGCACCACAAACAAAAGGGATCATCTACAGACCACAACACATCCATATACCAAGTATGACATAAATTCACCTCAAAAGGTCTTGAGATATCATGCTTCCAAGCTTGTTAACAAATTTTACATTTAGGCCTACTAATTGATATTCATCATATCAGCACCAAAAACAAAAGGGATCTTCTACAGACCACAACACATCAATATACCAAGTATGACAAAAATCTTATCGTATTTACAAGCTTGTAAACAGAATTTTACATTTAGCCCACCTAATTAATATTCATGACATCAGCACCACAAAAAAAAAAAAAAGGATCTTCTACAGAACACAACACATCCATATACCAAGTATGACATAAATCCAATGAATAGTTCTTGAGATATCGTGTTTACAAGCTTGTTAACAGAATTTTACATTTAACCCCACCTACTAATTAAAATTCATGACATCAGCACCAAAAACACCAGGGATCATCTATAGACCACAACACATCCATATACCAAGTACGACTTAAATCCACCACATGGTTCTTGAGATATCGTGTTTACAAGCTTATCACAGACACACATACATACATACATACATACATACACACACCAGCATGACTACATAAATTCCTGATGCTATCATATAGGAATCCAAAAATTGATCATTTTGAACATTTTAGTCAGTGATGTGACTTTCAGTCTGATTTAGTTTCATGTAAAGATGAGGATGTATAAATAAATTCATCTTTCAGCACAAAAATCATTACTTTTGTTTATAATTGATACCAGCAGATCACAAATGAAAAGGGCAAAATTACAATGAATGATCACCATAGAATATTAATTAAATTTTGACAGATGAATTATTGAACATTGTTACTTTATCAAAATAAACCTGCAGTTTGTAATATTGCAATGTCATTCAGTAAATGCTGATGGTGGGGCTATTTCATTTTCACATAAAAAGTAAAAATGTTTCAGGTTTGTTACAGCTACAGTACTGATAGAAGGGTGTGTGAATTCAGCTCCTGCATGGTCACACTTTTATTTAGTGGGTAATTGTTTTTTTCCTCCTTTTTTTCGGAGGGAGGGGGAAGGGGGGGGGGTCAGGTTTTTTGTCCTAATCCTCTCCTCAGGATTGAACCCCAAGATACTGCTGGCTAATGATTAACAAATTGCTAGGTTCTTTTTTCAAATCAGCAGAATTAAAAATGAAACAATCAAAGTTCTGAAAATTATTTCACCAATTAATTTATTTTTCAACCAGTACCAAAAGGTTTTGTGGTTCTGATGCTTTTTTTCTTCTTCATATGCTGATTGATTTGCAAGCTTCGTATTAACTGTCATGTCATTCAGTTGCATATCATGAAATATTTGTTCCAGGATATTGATAAGCCACGACCACCATGCATGATGCAGATCGATAAAATAGACATACCTATTGATAACACTAGCATGTGCACAATAAATAACAACATTATCATAGCAAGTATGATGCAAAACAGACATACGATTGCTAAAGTATCATATTTGAAGAATTTTAGGTTAAGCCCCGCCTACTCATTAATATGTATGGTATTGCCACAAAAACCAATATGGCACATCCACAGACCATGGGATATCTGTGTATCACATACAGTATGACTTGAATCCAGTTTATCATTCTTTAGATACCGTGATGACAAGCTTTTATCAGCAAAATCATATTTGGCCCCGCCCACTATGCATATTAATGAAATTCAATGTTTTTATACCATGAACATGTACACACTAGTTAACATCATAACTGTACCAAATTTGAAACAAAACAGACATGCGGTTGTTAAAATATGATCATTTAAGTTAATTTGAATTAAATCAAAACTTTAAGTTTATTTTCATTTCATTTTTTGCACTAACACGTAACTACCTCAAAGCCTTACTTATGATGATTTTGTACTACAAGTGACATGATAAACTGCACCTTTTAATACTTCAGTTCCCTTGAAAATAATGCAAAATCTCAAGAAATTAGATTTGCTCAACATTTAATAAAAGTGTTAAAAAAAAAAATTAAGTGTATAAAAAGAAAAGACCACTGATTTGAGCAAAGTAGGAAACAAATGTGGGGAAATTAGGAAAAAGCCACCTCTATCACCCAAAGATATTTTTTTCATGGAAGTATTAACCTTTACTCTACCACATGGCAATATTATCGCCATTTTGGGTGCCCCATCTTTGACGCCGCGACGCCGCCTCCCAAGCATGTTTTCAGAAAAGTGCTTGTAGAGTAGGGATTAATCTATCCACGGAAAATTTGCCAACTCAAAAATATATGCAGCATCATCTCAGTGGGTGGCCGACTGGGTCACTGAAGCGGAACGAGCCTGACTACGCTGCCCGGAAGACAGAGGACCCTTCAATAATCAGCCTGTGCTTAAACCTTACTCTACCACGTGGCGATATTGTCGCCTTTTTAGCTTGGTTTGTTTAGTTTGTTGATGTTTAACGGCACCGCAACAGTCAGAGTCAAATGTGCCAAGAGGGTCTTAATAAATAAATGATGGTGTAAGAGTTAGGATAGTGAGGAGATGGAAGGTTTGTAAAGGAGATAAAGCTGAATGTGGGAAACAAATTTAAGTAAAAGAAAGGGGTGTGTAAGGTTAGGTGTAGAAGGGGAGGAGATTATATGTGGTGGAAGAGGTTGTTGTTGCAGAGGAAGTTGATGTTTGAGGAAGAATTGTTTTCGAATAGGTTTGAGATTGAGGAGAGGAGAGTTCTGGTATAGGGGACAGGTTAAGAAAATATGCTTGATGGAGAGATCTATGTTGCAAGTGGGGCAGAGAGGGACAGGGGAGCCGGATAAGAGATAAGAATAAGAGAAGAGTGGCCAAGGTGGATGCGGGTGACAACGATGTCTTCCCTGCAGTTGCGACTATGCAGAGGGGTGTTGGTCCCGACTTTGGATGTCATGGTGTAAAGTTTATTACTGGTTTCATAATTCCAGGAGTTTTGCCAGGTTTTGTTGATGGAGAGACTGAGGTCTGAGTGTGGAATAGGAAAAAGAAAGATGTTATTTGACAGAGCTTTGATGGCGGTTCTGTCGTTGCCAGGGATGCCGATGTGGCTGGGAATCCAGAAAAAGATAATTTTCTTTCCTAGGGAGGAAAGAGTGTGGAGTTTGTTGAGGATTTGTAGAATGAGAGGGTTGGGCCAGAGCATGTTGAGGATGCCAGTGAGGACGGATTTAGAGTCAGAGAAGATGATGAAATGGGGCGGATGAGAGTTATATGTAGTTTAGGGCTAGGAGGATGGTCTTCGCCTTGGCAGAGTAGATAGAGGTGCCGTGGGGTAACCTTTAAAGCGTGAGGCCAGGACAGGTGGCAGCAGCTGCAGAGGAGCCTTCCCGTGTGGAGCTCTTGGTGAAGAGGAAGGAGTAGTCATGGAAATGTCTACTAAGTTGACAGCATTTGGAGTGGAAGAAGGCTGGGTTGTGGAGAACTTTCGTGAAGGAAGAAAGACCAAGGTTACCTTGGGGGGAGGGAGGGGGTTAATAGTTCAGGTGGGTGTAGGTGGGATGGTGTGTCTGGCAATCCAGAAAATGTTTTTGGGTGCCCCATCTTTGACTCCGCCTAATTCTACCCGCGGAAAATGTGCTAACTTAAAAACATATGCAGCATGATGACCAGGTCACTGAAGTGGAACGAGCCTGACTACGCTGCCCGGAAGACAAAGGACCCTTCAATAATCAGCCTGTGCTTAACCCTTACTCTACCACGCGGCAATATTATCACCGTTTTGGGTGCCCCATCTTTGACTCCGCCTCCCAAGAGTATTTTCAGAAAAGTGCTGGTAGTAAGGGTTAAGGGGATTTAGATATTGTAAACACAGTAAGTTTTAATCAATCCGATTACATTAAAACGATCATTTCACAAATAAGGGTTTTTCCCAGCTGATGCGAAGGCTTTCTTTTCAACTAAAACCTAATGTCACTTCATGCTCCCTTGTCAGTATGAAGATTTAACTGGTGAGAGAATAGCTTTTCAAAATAAACAAATTTTGTAAGTTTTAAGTGCAAGTATAATTTCCTGAATCAAATTTGTGCTGAGAGGAAGCAGACTGGCGAAGCAAATTTAATTAATACTTTTAAGATGAATCCAAAGAATATCTTGTACTTCTAATCAGGATATGTAATTTACATTTACAACAATTTGACACAAACCTGCAAAATCCATGATACTTGCACAATAAACATTTGGCAATTGCTTGCAAAAAGGCCAGCCAGGCTGGCATGCAATATGAGATCTTAGCGGGCTGGTGGGTATGTAATAAAAAGAGAATTCTCTGTCTAATTTAGACATACTTAGTGACTCCTAGCTAATCTCTGTTTATGTGAAACAAGTTCAACTAATAATCTGAATACACCAATTTTGAACAAGCTTATTTATTTTCCAAGGTATGGGGATAGCTAATCAAAAGCCCAAAAATTTGTATTAACGGTGTATAGATGGATGCAGACCCAAAAAATCGACGGTTTCAGCAGTTATTCGGCAATTCACTGGAACTATTTTTTTAGAGAGATTTCTTGAGTAAGCAACAGTATATATGGTAATTATGTGCTCTAAAAACATCCCCAATATAAACTTGTGTTGTTAATAGTACATTAAATTGCAAAAGATGGAAAGATGTATTTACTACATTAAAGAGGCGATATTGTCATATGTGCACAATATTTAGGATTCCTTTCAAATTTTTTGATTGGTTGAAATTTTGCTGTGCCATATGTAGTCTCGCAAGGTATATAGTTATTTAAAACGCGTTTAAGGTCATCACACAAGATAGCCCAGATGCTTGCAGCAATCGCAAGTAACGGGTTTTTTTTCTCCAAATTATGCCGTGAGTTCAAGCCCCAGGAGAATCGTTTATTTTGACTTTTTGCTTTCATCTTCTTCTTTTTTTCTCAGTAATTTTCATTTGGTGACTATCATTGTAGTATTATAATACTAAAATTTCACTTTCGCTTTCTGACAAAAAAGCATTGAAAAAAACCAAATAAGTTTCTCGTTACAGTAACGTAATGCGCTGTGTATGTAATTCTGCACACACAACGTACATGTTAGTGTCTGGCTGTACTGTGTGGTACAAACAGACAGAGGATCGGATCTTACCTTCACAACCAGAAGTGACGTCAAAATGAAGTATACCCCATTTTTACCGTATTTTACTGAGATGAGCCTCCCTCTTTAATATTATTTCTGTCACGATGTTTCGTGGGAAGATTTTCCACACCATTACTCAGAACCGTGGGAAATTTGATGATTAATTCTAACTCTGGATGGATAAAGCCTATTGTATGTTAACAGAATAGTCTTTTAATTGCATCAAAAGCATTTGTACTTTCTGAGTTGTGTCATTCAAGTTTGAAAAGTTTGCAATAAACGCAAAAGTTGTGAACTTGTGATGTATGAAAGAGAAGACGGCTTAAAATCTTTGATGTAATTCTCTCAATTTCTGTAATGAATTTTGGTCACTGAAAATCACCAGACCACTATCAACCTGCTAACATTTCCAGACCCCTAGCTTTGCTGTTTTACAGGGGCGGCCCGCCCTGCCCTCCATGGGCCAGCCCTGCCCCTTGGGGGTCTGCCCTGCCCCTCATGATAATAAAATAATGTTGCTTTTTTTAAATTTTAATTAACCTTATAAATGAAATACCTTACATAGATACAGAACACAGAATGATAGCATAGTAAGCAATTGTCATGTTTGGCTCATGAATGGTCCTTATCAATCAGAATAGTTTCATTCTGAGGTATGATTATAGCTAAAATCCCAGAGCTTCTTCACCATGGGATTGAGCACTTGGACTCCATGCCAAAAAGACCTAGCGCTTTGCGCGTGCATTATTGTGCCCCTCAACAAGTCCAGTACCCTGTCCCTTTTTAAATCAAGCTAGGGGTCTGATTTCATACCTCCTGGTGATACGTGGCTGCTTCCATTCAAATAACTTTAGTGGAGGAATGAAAACGATACATTAACATAAGGAAATTCATTGGTTTTCTCTTTGTGAATTTCCTTGCAAAATCTATTATGATAAAGGCTTTAAAATTCAAAATGCATAAAATGCTGTAACAAGAGTTTGATGAAACCCTTTACAATTTTCCTGGTTTGTAAATTCATGAAGGTGGTAAATCTTACAAATATTTACATTTAAGACTTACTCAACATAGAAGAAAGCTTACAATATGCAATGATATCCCATATATAGAGTTTTCCATTCTCTAAAACATGTTCTATTCTACACTGTCCTATGCATTGAAAAGGTGTGGCTGATTCTAATGAGATTTTGAAACTTGAGGATCACCTTAATTAAAAAAAGTAAATCCAGAGGACATTAATTTTGTTTCCGTCTTCATTAAAGCATAAGAAAAAAATATCTTGCTACCATTTTATCAGTAGAATGTGTGAAATTCTTCCATTTTTAGTTTTTTTTCTTCTTCAAAATTGTCTTTAAAAAGGCAGACTGGACCCCCTCATAGAACATGAATATCTACTCACATCCCTAATTCTTGGACCACTTTAACTTAAACAGAAGAAGCTTCATCACTTTTGTAGTGTAGATAATCATAGAATGTCAAATTGTTCCTGTCTTTTTCATAAATCCTTGTTAAACAACAAGAAAACTAACAACCATTTCTGGTCAAAGGTTTAGGCAGGGATGATCCAAAAGAAAATAGAGAAGTCAGTTTTTACACTTCGAATACTACAAGGAATATTGAAGTTAAAAACAGCATCAATCTAGAAATCATAGCCCCATATTTCTCAAATTTTTGTTTGTTTTTGTTTTCTTTTTTTTTGGGGAGTGATTATAAACTATACTATGTTATCTGTAATTTACCATCTCATGAAATATTGACAAAATATATAATGTGAACATTTTCAGTATGATAAGCCAAATTTTGTAAAGATAGCCACAGAATGATGTCAGATAGTATGAAGGCTTCCAACTACATTTATTGTTATACAAACTAGTCAAATCCTAAATGTCTTATTTTGAGGGAGGGGTTTATAATTTTCTCAACCAAGAAATGTATTAAACAACATGCAACCTGCTGAAGTTACTGCAGGGTCGAAATTCATGCTGTTCCGAGAGTGCTTTTTGGGCAGGAACAGTGAATTTTCAAATATCACTGTTCTGTAGAACTATGTTTTTTTTTTCTTAAACATTTAACATCAACATCAGCAATATATTGCTTTCTGCTCATATAACATGTTTTCTAAAAGTAAAATCCCTCATAACAAATATTTGTTAAAGCACGAAAAACCTTTCTTTTCCCGCAATTACTGGCGCAATCGATCATTTATAATCATAGATGGGTCGCTGAAACTAACAATAACATAATGTTATCAGGTTTTAATCTCACTCTTTCGAGTCAAGACCTGTTTTATAAGCTGTAAAATTGACCACAAAATACAGTAAAAATTCATTAATAGTGGCGATCAGTGCATTTACATGTAAACATTACCTGATGAGTTAAATAAATTTTGCAAGAAAAAAATATTGCAAAATAAACGAACAAAAAAGGTTTCAGCTGCTTCGTAAAGATCGCCGCAATTTTATAAGAGGACTGAAACTGGATTTCCGGGGTGATGGCGTAGTTTTACAGTTGATTATGGCAAGGTGCCGAGGTATCACAGTATCCAAGACTTTCACTGAAAGCCCTAGCGAATACGGCAAAAAAGTTACACAATGTTAAGATTAAATTACATTGAAGGGTACTTTTCTGTTCTTTCTTAACCTAATTTCCAAGCACATTTTCCATAAAAATGATGATTTATACAACCAAATTTCTTCCAAGCACATTTTCCATAAAAAGGATACTGTAGAAATGCACTTTTTACAATTTGGAAAGCAAAATCCAGCATTTATTTGCACAATGGGGTCAATACTTTTGCCCTACTGGTTGCGCGATTTTTTTACCTAGCATCATAAATTGCAGCAATTTTGGATTACTTCCGAAAATCACAGTACTAAATGCATGTATACATGTATAACACACGCTAGCTTTTTGCACAGTACTAAATGCATGTATACATGTATAACACACGCTAGCTTTTTGCACAGTACTAAAGCATGTATACATGTATAACACACGCTAGCTTTTTGGGCATGTACATGTTTACTAAAATTCCTAAATGTTCAGCTCTAAAAGTATGTCAGTACACATTCCACGTGGAAAACACGTACTACCTGGGAAACATATTTCTCTCGGCAGTTTCCTTCTCAGGCTTATCACCATGCTGTCGAAATAACAGCTCCCAGGACCCTGGGCTATTAAAGCTTAATTGAGGATTTATTTACTAATAGGGGATATATCTGTCTGGGAATATAAATGCTTGCTTGAAAAGTGCTCCATATGTAGAATAAATAACTAAAAACAATGATATGCATGCATGATAATTAATGTGGGAGGCAAAACCTCATTAAGATGAACTTAAAATGAACTTTGTGTGTGACCCCATTTTATTTTTTTGGACAAAATATAAATTCCGCCACGTGGTGTAGTCAAATTGACCGTGTCACTTGTATAACTTCCATAATTGGCCAGAAGAGGTTAGAATTACCCATTAACCCACACATTACAATTTATACAAAACAGCTCATAACTTTTGTTAAAAGCATATTTTTATGTTCAAACATCCCATGAATTCATTTTCCTCCCTAATGCCTTTTGAGTTTTTTCTTTGTTTTTTTTGTTAGGAAAATGAATTTCCAGCACGTGGTATTGTCCAATTTGACCCCCCCCCCCCCTTACACAAACACATACACCTGCCTAAGATGTAATAATTTGTGCTACATATGCATAATCTTCAAAACATTTTTTATCGTCACACTCACATCCCTGATATTTTCTGTGTTTGTACTGTGTTAAAGGATTAGTTAAGGGGTTAAGCAAGTTCATCTTCAATAAAAGAGGATTTCAAAAGAAACAATATGGTGAAGAAAGCATTCAAAAATCCTTTTCCGTTAAGGAAATTTTCAAGTTTAAAGTTTGGTATAATTTCTGAGGAATCGGAGGCCATGACATCACAACTACTCTGATTTCAGTCATTTCTACACAAATGATACCAAACTTTAAACCTAAATATCTCTTTAACGGAAAAAGATTTTTGCATGCTTTCTTCACCATTTTGTTTCTTTTGAAGTCCTCTTTCATATAAAATAGACTTGTGTGACCACTGAACTAATCCTTTAACTAACGCAACTATCATTAGTTCCTTTACGTATTTACCCTGTACATACGATACGATACGTGTTACAGCCTTACTTGTTTTAAAATTTCGACATGTGCGCAGCAGCCTTATGACTATTATTTATTTTTTGTATCTCTTACAGGTAAATTATGACAAAAAAGGTGTATATTTGGTCCTAAGGAGTTTCCTTTTTTATTGACGAAAATGTTGGAACAGTTAAATTTGTTTCGGAACAGGTTTTTTTTTAAAGAAAGCACTGTTCCGTGAAACAGTGGTGAAAGTTTTGAAATTTGACCTCTGTACTGCATCTCTTGATACTATCTGGTATGGATACGCCCAACTTGTAAACATTATACAATCACTATAATATCAATAAGTATAGTTTCTTCTGCAATTTTTTTTTTTCTTTAACTTTTTCTGAATATCCCCCTTCATTAAAGATGGAAAACATCTAAGCGTAACTATTCATCATCAATTGTCATGAATTCACAACGGGTAACTAGACCAGAGTTGAGCCTCTCAGAATAGATAAAGCAAAAGCAATATCTATGGCACGTGTCTATATTATGCATACTTCAATTTATTCACCCAGAATGAAATACCAAAACCAAGCAGTGACTATTATGCAACATACTGTAGTTGTGGCAAAAGTATGATTATAATCGCAGAGGTAATGGATAATAAAAATGATTCCAGACAGTTCGGTTGGGAATAAGGAAGTAGACATCTTTATTCACGTGCACACTGTACAGGAATGCAAGTGCCTTCTTTGCTTCACTATCAAGGCTTACATTTGATTGACAAGACATTAAAGTAACTATAATGAAAACTAATCAATTATTTCCTCTTTTTGTTTCTTTCTTAAAATTGCACAATAACCTGAAAAGAAACAGAAATAAACGATAGAGCCAACAAAGTGATAGTTCAATCATCAGAATATTCATCAACAAATGATACAAACTATGGTCACAAAAGACCAACCATGGCCACAAAAGACCAACGATGACTGCTGTTTCACCTTTTTCAATATTCCTGGTCTGGCCACTAACTACTGTATTTGAGGATATTATCTCTAATCACATAATCTTTTGGTTTTAAGGAGTCTGTAGCTTATCTGGTCTTAGTCTGGTGCCCAAGGTTACATAAATTTCATTTTTGCTGGTTTGCAATTCTACACTTTAACATCTGCTTTTGTCAAGCATGTCCATCTTATGTAAAAGAGGACTTCAAAAGAAACAGAATGGTGAAGAAACTTATCAAACAGCTTATTCCATTAAGGAGATATTCAAGTTTAAAGCTCCGTCTTTTACAGCTCCCTGGTAGAAATGACTGGTATACTGAATCTACTGTGGAAAGTAGGCGTCTTCATCCTCACATTCTTAACAATTGTTAATGTATGTTTAAGAAAGTTTATTAATTTTTCACTATTTATCTCAATTTCCTCAAACTTTCTTTACGTGGTATACTGTAAATACCCTCACTAGATTCAGTTTTACAACTTTTTTTGTTACATATCCCATGATTTTTAGGCCACAAAATCGCAGGACAAAATATGAAAGGATACATAGAAACTGACAAATCTGAGGTAATGACATCACAACTAGTCTGATTTCACTTGTTTCTTCACAAATAATACCAAACTTTAAACTTCAATATCTCCTTGACCCTTACTCTACCATGCGGCAATATTATCGCCGTTTTTAAACTACCTTTTTCTATAAAAACCGGGACCTTACCAAAGTAATATAGGAGTATATAAGTATCATTTTAAAGTACTCAAATATTTCTTTCACAAAATGTAACTTTTTTATAGGAGTCATATTATAGATTTTTGAGGAAAAGTAGCTTGAAAATGGGTAAAACTCAAAAAAAGCTTTAATCTTTTTTTTTTTTTTGAATCTTACAATAACTCCAAGATCACATTTTTGCTTCAAAATCAAACATGCAAGTTCTAAGACATGATAGTATTGGTTCCTAGTCTATAACCCGCAATCTTTTGTTCTGTAGAAATTTCTTTAAATTTTCATAAAATAATTTTATTTTTGACCTTATTTTTTCAAAATATCGTGTACCAAAACCATATATCGCACAATGCTTTGTGAACTGCAGTTTAAAACTGCTTGCAATTTCCTCTCATTTGATATATAAATAAAGGCATAAACCCTCCTCTATTTGGATCCACTGTTATAATTAAACTTCACCACAGCATTTTCAATGATTAGGTAATGTAGTGGATGTGAACGTGACTAAGCACATGAGTGCACCAGGTTCAAATCCCACTGAGACTACTGCACTATCATTTTTCTGCTGCGGTTTTCAGGGGTCATTTGACTAAAATCGTTTGTAGTGTTTTTACATCTTTCCCTCTTGCTTAAAAATCATAGATTAAGCATCATTGGAAAGGAAATTTTATAAAGAATCTAAATATGTAACACAAATCTCTGTTTTCAATATTCACAACAAATTATACTCGAGCAAAGAATGACCCATTTGTTGACCAAATTTAGCCAAATAATTACTTTAAATTGCATATTTTTGTCCAATTTTTCCTATGTTGGTTTTCATTCCATTATTCAAACCAAACTTGTAATGAAAGAAAATTGAAAGAAAAGTTGTCAAAAATGCATATGAAAAGGAGTTACAAAAATTGGGCTCGCTTTTTTCAAACCCCTGGTAGATTAACTTAAGTTAACAGAATAAGATTTTTGAAGGTCTACTTCACTATATTGTTTCTTTTGAAGTCCTTCTTCATATCATAAAGACTTGCTTCACCCTTGGACTAATCCTTTAATAGATAAAACTACTTCAACAGAATTTTCACTTGGGCTTCCCAAGGAAAAGGCCATGGGAAAACACACCACCTACTTACTGTAAGTTGGAACAGGAATTTGCTTGATCTAATTAACAGATTCCTGGTTGGAACATACAATAATAATAATGATAATAATAACAATAATAATGATTTCTTATATAGCGCTTAATCCACACAAGTCACATGCTCAAAGCGCTTAGAATAGAACAAGGAGCTGCGATCAAAGGGCACACAAACCTGCCGATACCCTACTTAAAACCCTTATGCTGAGCACAGAGGAGAGTAGGTGCCACTTTTTAATTCTTCAGTATGACTCAAACGAAAATTGAACCCACGAGAGTACAGTACTGTATCCATGAAATAAACTGCAGTGTAAAGAACCCATTCTTTATTTTGAATGTTATAGAAAATTTATGTGACATAACAAATATTGTGGGCACAATCCACATATAACATTTATTACATAACATCATTTTTCACCTGAATCTCATGCTGTTAGTGGTTCCTAAACAACTTTCGAAAGGTTTTCTTATTTAAAAGCAAAACAGGAGAGTGGAACTGGTTCTAAATTTGTAATACTTTCCATATAGTTTTAGCTAATCATGTTGATCAAGTTTCAAGCAGGGGTCAATATAATATTTATTTTCTCCACTGTTCCACAAAACAGTACTTTCTCAAATAATGCTGTTCCGGATCAGATTTCACTGTTCCAACTTTTTTGCTTGATAGCAGGACAAATTCCTTTATTCAAAATGGGCTTAAATTACAACTTTATTGTTCAATATGTGCAAATACAGTATGTATGTTAGTAATACATGTACATGATGTAGCATCCAGATGCATCCACTTGTACACGTGGAAGCAGCCTTGCATACTGTACAGTATATGTATTCAAGATCAAAGAAGCACTAGACCGAAAGTGAGGGTGTATTTTTAGGGGGTCCCCCAGAAAATCAAATGCTTATCTAGCATGCAACAGCGTAGCAATCTTCTGGCTAATATGAATATTCAAGTAACCTTTGCCCTTATGCCAGCTGTGGGTTAAGGAAGCATGAAGTTTATTAATCTGATGTAGATATTACACTGTATCTGTGAAATTTGCAAAAATGAGCGCCCTCACTTTTCGGTCTAGTGCTCCTTTAATTGTGCTGACAATTGCAGGCAAGGTGGGGGAGAAGCATTTCCTTTCTGGAAGAAATTCTTTTTATGATAATCTTGTTTGACAACATGCACTTTTTTCAGCAGAAATCAAGGTATTGATCATTGATGCTACATGCTTGTGAAAAAAACACTGTTCCACCAGAACAGTGATGTTTGAAAATCCAGTGTTCCTGCATAAAAAGCACTGTTCTCAGAACAGCGGAACAGTGGCAAATTCCACCCGTAAAGATTCTGAAATATCAAAATATAAAATATGCGTAGAAATAGCAAGGCACTCTGAATCTGTGTGTAAATCTTTCTTTCAATAGTCATTGATAAAAATAAGAATTATTTTCAGTTGAATGCTCATTTAGGATAAGGATTAGATACTCCCTTTCATGCATGCAGCATCAGCGCCGGACGCTGCTGTCCAGCGCCTGAAAAATACGCTTATCCAGTTAAATTGGGTTTAGCATCTGGCATATAAAGTGAAGAAAAATCATTTTAAAAAAAAGTGTGACTAAAAGTATTTTAATTATATTTTACTTTTTAACATTTGTTTTGCATTTTAGAATGAATGTTCTTCTACACCTTTATTTACACCACCATTAAAAATCCATGCAAATTTAAGCTTTATAATGAGCTTAATTGTCAAATAACCCTCTGGCTCCGCCCTCAGACCATCAGCGGCCTGCATCCCAGTAGACTCTTGCACTCCCGGCCTAAAATTGTCCAGCACTAATTTTCTGTTATCTAAATACCTGCTCCCTTTTAAGTTACTGAGGAAAATGATTAAAAGACTTTTAGTTTACAGAAGAAACAATGATGTATTCCCATCATGACATCACAGATTTGAATATTTTCTTGAATATATTGGCCCAAAAATGCAATTCTGTGTGGATGTTGCAATGCCTACTGTATATATGAAAGCAATGTTTGCCTATTATTTTTTGCAAATGAAAAAGTTCTGTATTGGGGGCTGCATGAGCCCCATTTACCCCCTTAAATCCACCACTGACTCTATGCCTCCAGACTGATAAGACTGAAGTAAAAACCAAGTGAAAACAGTTTTTAATATTTTGAGGGTGGATTTTTTTTGGCAATTTTTACCCGTTTCTGATTCTTACAATGCAGTAGTTCACTTGTCTATAGATTAAGAATTACACAGCATCAACAAAAACATACCACAGAAACACGAAACATGTATTTCCTCTTCCTACGATGAAAACAGAATAAATATTGATCCCCTAAATGAAAAGAGCCTTACTAGTTTCATGAGAGACTAATAAGATTGTATGATCCCCATCATGCCTCCTAGACATTATAAGCAGTCAGCCTGTCTAGACATAATAATGTTAACTTTCCTCAAACTCAATGTCCTCTCTCTTATGAAATATATTTCATGTGCATGTATATCGCCTGAATCATTTTCTTCAAAATATGCCGACTCCGAGCAAGGAGGGATTTCAGAGGTTGTTCTCAAAGGATTAGTTCAGTGGTCAAGCATGTTAATCTTGTATGAAAGAGGACTTCAAACGAAACAAAATGGTGAAGAAAGCATTCAAAAATCTTATTCCGTTAAAGGATTAGTTCAGTGGTCAAGCATGTTTATCTAATATGAAAGAGGACTTCAAACGGAACAAAATGGTGCAAACAGCATTCAAAAATCTTATTCCGTTAAGGAGATATTTCCAGATTAAAGTTTGGTATCATTTCTGTAGAAACGACTGAAATCAGACTAGTTGTGATGTCGTAGCCTCAGATTCCTTAAAGTCTTTATGTATTCTATCATATTTTGTCCTGCGATTCTGTGGCCTAAAAACCAATGGATATGTAAAAAAAGTAGTAAAACTGAATCTAGGAATGGTATTTATAATATACCACTTGAAGAAAGTTAGAGGAAATATGATTTAAATAGTGTAAAAATTAAATAAACTTTCCTTCAAATACATAAAGAATTTGAGGAATCTGAGGCTGTGACATCACAACTAGTCTGATTTCGGTCGTTTCTATAGAATTTATAACAAACTTTAAACTTGAATATCTCCTTAACGGAATAAGATTTTGCAATGCTTTTTTCACCATGTTGTTTCTTTTACAGTCCGTTTTTATATAAGATGGACTTGCTTGACCCCTAAACTATTTCTTGAAGCATCTGGGTGCATTTCTAGAGGAAACTAGAAGATTAGACATACAGTGTCATGGGAGAAAACAGCCGATTCATCATTCTAATTATTTAAATACAGTATCTCCTTTCTCTTGCTGTTCAGGAAGTTGTAAGAGAACTATAAGCATGTCATTGAGCAATAAGACTCACAAATCAAAACCACAGAATGTGTTTTGTTACATTAACTACTGACCAACGAATGTGAAACAAATTACATGTATATGTACAGGTATAATAACTAGAACTGTGGGAAGGAAAGTATGCTCGACTATTCAAAACTAGTATAGAGAATGGGCTTATAGAGGGAAGTATTGTTCAAAATAGGGTAGCAGAGGCAAATGATTCCAAATTACTTGAGCTTTGAAAGATGCACTTACATTCCCCTTTGCATTACAAGCTTTAAAATATCTTTGAGTTTTTCCAGATATTTTAAGACAAAAAAAGCTCAAGATTACCTCAAGCCAATAACTCAGAAAACATGTAAAACCTAGCAGTCTTTATAACTACAACAACTCTTTTAGCTCTATCAATTGAATAACAAAGAAAGGAGAGGCCCTGACTTGCCAATGTCAATGAAAGAATGCCATTCAACCCCCTTTCCAACCTGTACCCTCCTTTAATTCAAGAGATACCACATATACAAATATTTTCATTTCTATCATAAATAGGCTAATATGCACACACAATCCACCATGCATGCTCAACTGAACATTACCAATGCCCTCTACTACTGAACCAAACAGCAAGTTATTATCTAAGGTTAAATATTTTGTGAAAGTCTTATTGTTATGCAAATAACCTAATTAATATGCATATTACATCTCACCATAAATGTGTAGACAATGGTCTTCACATATATGATCATTTGGGTAAAACAAAATCCCCACTTCCACTTTAATTTATGAGATATCATAGATACAAATATTTTCATTGTTATGCAAATAAGCTAATTAGTACGAACACATAACCCCCAATCATGCTTATTTGAACAGTACCCATGTCCTCTACCCCTGTGCCAAGCTACATGAATGTACATCACTCCTAACTTAAGTTATGCGCTCATGAATTTTAATTATTTTATGAAAAATTATATTGTTATGCAAATAACCTAATTAATATGCACATTACTCCTCACCATTAAGTGTAGACAATGGTCTTCACATACATGATCATTTGTGTAAAACAAAATCCCCACTCCCACTTTAATTTAAGAGATATCATAGATACGAATATTTTCATTATTATGCAAATAAGCCAATTAGTACAGTATCCACACACAACCCCCTAATCATGCTTATTTCAACAGCACCCCATGTCCTCTACCCCTATGCAAAGTCACATGAATGTACACCATTACATAACAACTTTAATTTATGAAAACTTTAACCAAAACTTTACCGGACGCCGACATTGACACCGGGGGTAGTAGAATAGCGAACTAAAAAACACAAGAGCTCTGCAGTTAATGTTGAAGACTGAATAAGATAATTTATCTAAAATCCAGGAATGAACACCGGGTTTAAAACAGTAGGCTACCAAGGAGCTCCCCACAAACAAACACAAAATTTTAATCTAAAGAAAAATTGGTTTTCGCCTACAAATGAATATAAAATCTTTTCTTTGTTCTGAAATTTCAAAGATTCTGCTAATTAACAGTAGGCTACTATCGAACTAAAAATAATCTGCTAAAATTTATGCAAATCTAAATGTCAAATCCCTCACACACTGAATATGCATCTAATCAGATGCAAAGTATGCATCATGAGATATACTAAAATCATCTATGGCTTGATTAAGGATGATTATTGGGCAATGTATCACTGCTCGAAACCAAAAAGTGCATTTTATCATTATTCCCGCCAGCCAAAGTGAAACACTTGAAAAAGCGGTAATTGCACAATAATGCAGTAATGTACACAGGTTACAAAAACTGATAAAATTGCTAGCTTTAAGGATAGACACGCTTCGGTGTCAGAATATCCTACTTTGCAGCATACACGTATTCACTTTCTTTCCGTCCATTACAAAAAGTTTCTAAAAAAAGAGTTAAATCCCACCAAGCCTTAAGGGCTTATAGAGCCAGTTGCTTATGCCCAGTTTCCATGGTGCTATAAAGCGGATGAGAGTACTTGACTTCCCTGGATGGGACACCAGTCCATCGCAGGTTAACTACTCAGCCAAAACTGGTACACATTTTACAGCTAAGTGAACTGGAACAAACTGGGATAAGTGTCTTGCAAAATGACACAGCGCAGCGTCCTGAGGGAGATTTGGTTCCAGTACCTTTTAGAGTACAAGACAGATCACCTTACCACTGGGCTATTGCATTTTCAATAACTTAATTACTTGATGCTGAAATTTTGAGAATATTGATGATGTCACACCCACTCATTCATGCTTGTGGCAACACCTGCAAGGATTCCCAAAGTGACTAAGATAAACCAAACAAATGATATAAATCTTGGCATGGATCACAACTTCACCCATCATACAGTAACTCTCTTTCACAACTTTTTCTTCTGTACAAACCCCAACCAAAAAGGGATGGCAGTATTTAATACATACATAGTATAATTACATACACAACTATCTTCTGCAGCTCCCGAAACTCTAGTGCAACTGGAACAAACCAGATATTCCCAGTGTGCCTAATAAAAGTCTACCTCTGATAAACAAAAGTATCGACAGAAGCTGGTTTTACTAGTTTGTCTAATTAGTCATTAATCAAGGTTAATTATTTACAAAGTCTTAAGGGTACTGTACATGTGTCATCAATATGATGGTAGATTTTTGGTCATAAGTAGTGTAAAATTTACCCATGCAGAAAGTATAAGGACCGGAACTAAGATCTCCCAGGCCCAATGAAATTTCAAGGTTTATTTGATGCTAGTTAAATTTGTTTTTAATGATTTAAAGAAGGGTACATGTACTTTAAAGGTCTCTAGAACAGTACAAGTGTTCTGTTCTACCACATACTGAAAACAGCATCAAATTCTGAGTTTTTTTTTTTTTTTTTATGTATTGAAAACATGATGTATGAACAGAAAAACACTTCAAAAGGTATTTGTTTTTTTATATTTCTTTCCCTTAATTTCAGACCTTGAAAATGTTCAACATGGCTTCTCCAGCTTGAGATTAGTTGGGGTATGGTAAAGATCAAATCCTCTGAAGTCATTAGAATTATCTTCTCTTTTTTAAAGAGAAATAGCAGAGGGGAAATAGCAGAGGGTTAAGGTTAAAAACAATGGATTTACATCAGAAAATATAAGCTAGGTCCTGTTTATACATCACAAGAATAAGACAAAAATTTGCATATTTGCACAAAAATGGCCAATTTTCAACTGATAATGATATTTTTTGCTTTCTTCATGTTTTGTAGTAAATTTTAAAGCAATTTAGCATTTCATTAATATATATCTATCAAACATTTCCACTTCTTTCTGAGATATTCGCAAAAAAGTGGAAAATTAAACACCAAGAAATGGCTTGACTTCCACTATTAAAAAAAGGTGTGTGACGTAAGAATAAGCACACAGCAAGGCCTACAATGCATCATTTCCAGTGTCACTGTGACACATTGACCTAAGCTACTTAAAAACATCCGTTTCATTGAATCAGACATCAGAATATCGCTTAATTAGCGATATGCTAACAATTTTAGGACATTTTCTTGTGGATAAAGAGGAAATATCGACTCAAGTTCCGATCCATTATTTCTTCATGATTGGTGAACTGCACTTGTTATGTTAGGCTGTAAGTATTACTGTATGGTACACTGTAACTTTCACATAACGTTAGTGTTGTACTGTCCTACCCATACGTCAATAAAAAAAACCATACGTAATGAGTATACCTTTGGAGACCTAAAAATAAGCCAGATTTTTCACATTTTGGGATCAATTTTGTAAGAAAGTGTTTGTGATGAGTGTTTATGACGGGTATTTGCATCACTTTATGCAAAGTGGTTGCTACCTGTCCATATACCTACAGCAAATCTGTTGTAGCTGCAAATAGATCTTAAATACATTTGTAAGCAATTAAGCTTCATGTGATATTTTCTCTAACCAAGCCCACACAAAATTGTTTGTAACTAATAAGTGTTTTGTTTTTTGTTAATAATATAAGTTTTAACTATTGTAACTTCAATTTTTGTAAAGGAGGGCACACGTCCAAAACCTAGCTTTATAGCTTCCTGTGTTTTCCTCTAAGTCTCTCTTGTCTAGTGCTGTCATGACATATCGATTATCGCGATATTTCTTTTCCCACGACATGAAATATACCTCTCGCGACATATCACGATACCAAAAACTAATACTCAACTAAGAAATTTTTGCGCAACTAGGCTTGGCTACTTTGTACGTTACAATTCTAACGTTATGGTACTTAATCTAAAAGTCCAGTTTAGGCCATTAAAAATGTACAAAATAATCGTGAAACAAAAACAACTTATCAAAAATCGTGCTCCGTCACCACACACTGGCACGCGCTGATGAAAGTTGGCAAAAAGAACGAAAAATTGGCTAAGAATATGCCACTCAGGCTCTCACTTCAATGATTCATGGTCACATTGGCTGAATTACCAAACACGCACGTGCGTGATGTGTGATGAACGTAATAGTCATGCAATCATGTCGCTGGCTAGATCTGCAAATAATTTTTTCTTGCGTTCATCATATTATGGCTAAATTGTAACCCCATGATCATGTAATATTAATGATATTAACAATCTGTGTCTCGAGTCACTTTTCTTAAAAAGTATCGCGATACTACGATATATTGCGATATTTGTCTCCACGATAATCGATACATAATAGAGCCAAGTCGTGACAGCACTAACTCTTGTCATATCTGATATTTCTTCTAATGTAGACAGTACATTCTTTTTTAATGTTGGTATGAGCAGACTTGAATGAATGTTAATGAAAAAAAAAACTACAAATACAATGCTTTGTTAACTAGAATGTGATAGTTTTTGGTATATGTGTATACTGCAATTGGAACATTTCACATTTCATTATCAGCCATGTAAAAACATAAAATTATTTTACTGTACCCCAATGAACTCTATAAACAACTATTACTTAGTATCTACTGTAACTCAATAGAGAGCAGAAGATAATAATAAGCCCTTATATAATGCTTTTCTATGCATACTCAAAGCACTTTACATTGGAAGCATTGGAGGCTCAAAGCTACAATCAACAAAGGGTGCACAAGCCTGTACTATATTCCTCGCCAATCTCTTATGCTGACCACCAAGCAAAGGGCAGCAGTCCCATTATAGATTGACCACAGATCAAATCCACACCCTTCCGGCTGACCAGTCTGCTACAAGTTTATTTGAATTAAATATCACACAAGGATAAGCACCTTTTTTCCATCATATCACCAGTAAATAAGCCAAAACTCTTGACTCAATATCTCCTGAATGGGATTAGTTTGTCAGGCACTTTATTCAATTTTTTCCCTATCATTTCTCTAAAATATCACCAAAGATTGGTACTGCAACAATCTATCTTTGGTTTAGTTTGAATCACATATTACTATGCTGACATCGTATGCCTTTCATCCTATATTACTATGGTGACATGTATGCCTTTCATCCCATATTACTATGCTGACATGTATGCCTTTTATCCCATATTACTATGCTGACATGTATGCCTTTCATCCCAAATTACTATGCTGACACGTATGCCTTTCATCCCATATTACTATGCTGACATGTATGCCTTTCATCCCATATTACTATGGTGACATGTATGCCTTTCACCCCATATTACTATGGTGACACATATGCCTTTCATCCCATATTACTATGGTGACATGTATGCCTTTCATCCCATATTACTATGCTGACATGTATGCCTTTCATCCCATATTACTATGCTGACATGTATGCCTTCCATCCCATATTACTATGCTGACATGTATGCCTTTCATGCGATATGTTTCATAACTCTCTTTGATTCTATCTACAGAAATTCAGGTGCTAAGATCTCTTCTTGCCAATCAAACTCAAAGGAGGGCATCATTCAGAATCTAAATATACACAGATCATCATAAAAAAAACCTGCCAACTGATGCACGTATTGCACAGAACGCGTATTGTTTGTGTATCTGAGATAATATAGATTTTGTATGTTATCAATTTAAAAGATTAAAAAAAGGAGTTACATGTGGGTCAGATAAACTTCCTTGGTGGGTTTTAAAATGTTTAAGTTATAATTTGGCACCATTATTTACCTTTACTTTTCAGATAACCATTTTAAACAGTAATATTCTTCGTTGTGGAAAAATGCCATAACAACTCCTGTTCCCAAGATTAGGACACCTCAAACTGTAAACAATTTTAGACCAATTGACCTGGCTAGTATCACTTTTAATAACCCACAGAAAATATTACTGCCTCGTTCGATGGAAAGTGTAGAGCAACTTGGAGATATGTATCAATATGCGTATAAGAAGGGTGTTTCATGTGTAGGTACTATATTTTAATCAAAGATATAGTGACTCATTTGAATTGTAAAGAAACGACCATTTCAAAGGTTCTTTTTCTTGATTTTTCAAGTACTTTCAATATGGTCTGGCCAAACTGCCTACTTCAAGATTTGACAATATTTATATTAAAAGACCTGTGGCTTATTCATTGGTTGGCAGTTTCTTCAAGGGTGGACAAGACAAAATTAGACTGGATAGGCCCTAAAGGTTTGTCAGAACAATCCACTAAAATAAATCTAAGTATACCCCAGGGAGGCCCTCTATATGCTGTACCTTTTACCATCTATACCAACGAAATAAAATTAAACAAAAATATTTGTGTGATAAAGTATGCCGATGATACTGCTATTTCATGTAAATTTGCTCATAATTATGTAAATGAGGATCAAGTGCAAGTACCAGTCATTTGTTGATGAAACTTTGTCAAAATGTGATGAAAAGAACTTGCTGCTAAACCCAAAGAGATCGAAGGAAATCTGCTTTGTAAACAAAAACGTCAAACATACAGGGATTTGAAATCAAAATCAGACAATATATTTATTTGTCTACCTACTGTGGTGTAGCGGTTATCATACATGACTACAGATCACGAGGCCCTGGGTTCAAGCCTGGGTTGGGTACATGTAGACACGCCAGTGCACCACAACTGGTGATTAAAGGCTGTGGACATTGACTTGGTTGTCGATGTTATGTCTGTCGGTACGTCGTACCTGTGTTCTCGTCTGGGTCGTATTAAGCGTTTTGTAATAGCATTGTTACTATCATAACCGAATACGCAGGCGACGACCCCGTCATTGTAATTGTGTGTTCACTCGTCGTCGCATATTTTTTCATAGTTTAGAGGTTGCAAAATGCATAAAAACTGATTATCTTGGTGGTGTATATATTGATGATGATAAACTGACTTTTTTCCATGTGTCCAAAATTTCAAATAAAGTTTGCTATAATGTTTTGAGTTTATCATACATTTTATCTTTTTGTAATCTTAATGCTAGTGTTAATCTTTTTAAATCAGTTATTTTATCACAGGTTATTTATGCTGCACACATTTGGTATCATTTAATCTTACAGAAAGACAAAGACAGAATCAGGAAATTATTAAAATATACTTCAAAGATTCTAAACTTACATTATCCAATGCTTATTGATATTTTAAATGACAGGGCGAAATCGGAATTCAGAATTCATTGCAATGGCGACAAAAATCAACAAAGATCAAAGGAAACCGTCCTTTACATAATACATTACAAAGTCATCAAAATTAAAATGATCCCCTTTGGAAATAAAGTCTCTACTCTCCTTCCAGTTTAGTGTTTTCCTTTTCAATAAGCAGATTATTTTTAGTCGCTAGTGCAATATTGCCTATACTTTTTTTTCCTTTTCTGTTAGTTTTTAATTCGAAAATTTTGTAGCCAACAATTTTTTTAATTTTAATCTCGGTAAAATAGATACATGTATAACCAACAATTTTAAGCAAACATTTTTGCCATATAATTAATTGAGCTTTGGTAGTTTAAAAAAATGCGGTACGGCTGTACTTCGTGTTCTATATAAGGAATTTAGCATACAGCCATTATATAATGGCCCAAAAGTTAGTGCTTTTCTTAATTCATTTCTTTATTGCTCACGATAATCCATGGAATATTTCGAAAGCATGTCAAGTTAAAAAAGGTTGGCAAACTGTTTTCCAACATCAAAAGACCCAATTCCTTAGACGAGACAGAAAAAGCTGCGCAATGTTTCTTGCAGCGATCGGCAACTTGTTAAGACTTTATAATTATGGAAAGATATGTACAAAGAGCACTTGAAAAAAGTATGGGAGAATACACCAAGAAATTAAGAATATCAACTTACTTGGATCTCAGATATTTATATTTCAAATATCAAGTCCTGGTCAAAAAAGTGTTTAAAACTTTAACAAAACAAGTTTCCAAAATACAGAAAATTATGTTGAAACTTCCCCATCATAGAAAATAAGATAAAACAAAAAAATTCAAAGCTGTAAAACTGCAAACAAATGCTATTTCCTTGTTTTGAAAACAGTGTTCTGCTTCCATCTTCCATCTTTTTAAATAACAAAGAATGAAAAATCTTCCATAAACAAGTGGTACATTCCTTCCAAGCAGGGAGCTGTCACCCCAGTTAATAGCTGGCAAGCTAATGTATAGCAAATTATTACCACATATCACACAGGACATCGCATCAGAATAAATTCTATTCTTTAACGCAAAATCATTAAAACTGTGTCAAAAAAAAAAAAATCTCCTTCAATGATATGCCGCCCGCGTCTCCCTTTACGTGTTACTTCTGGGTGGTTTGTAACCTGGCGACAGGTTTCTTCGAACTCTTCGGCCACGCGGCGCTTATTTGTTGGAAGACAATGTTTAATTGCATGCATGACACTTTTATGTAAACATTCAAAATGGAGGAAAGTGCTTTGATGTTGGTGTTGCTCCTAGTGATTAGAGAATTGCGAATGTCACTCCTATTTTTAAAAAGGGTGACCACAGTTTGCCTTGTAAGTATAGGCCAGTGAGTCTTACTAGCGTCGTGTGCAAGGTCATGGAGTCCATTGTTAAGGATGTTGTACTAGATCATTTACTGGTCAATGATTTGTTGAATTTGTCCCAGCATGGGTTCTTACCTAAGAGGTCTTGTGCTTCTAATTTATTGGAGTTTTTGATGATGTTACTAAACAAGTTGATTCTGGTCATAATGTGGATGTTATCTATTTAGATTTCAAAAAGCATTTGATAATATTCCAATAAGCAGGCTCATGATGAAAACAAGAGCACTTGGTGTAGAGGGAAAATGTGTCAGTTGGATATATTCTTGGTTAATTGACAGGTCAAAAAGAGTTGTTGTTAATGGTAAGGTATCTCCATGGAAGAAGGTTACAAGTGGTGTTCCTTAGGGTTCTGTATTGGGTCCGCTTCTTTTCTTGATCTTCATTACTGATATTGATGTTTCCCTTGGCTCCAGGATTTGTAAATTTGCTGATGACACTAAGCTGTACAGGATTGTTGATGATGCTAGGGATTCTTCACTTTTGCAAACTGATCTGGAAAAATTAGTTTTTTGGTCCCAAACATGGCAGATGTCATTCAATGTTGATAAATGCAAATTTATTCATTTTGGTCAGAACAATTTGGCTTTTGATTACTACATGAATGGTTCAAATCTTGGTTGTGTTGATCAAGAAAGAAATCTAGGTGTTGTCATTACTAGCAATCTGAAGCCTTCTAAACAGTGTGCTTTAGTAGCTGCATGGGCAAATAGGATGCTTGGTTTGATTAAAAGAATTTTTTTTTTCTTGGTAGAGAGGTTGTTCTAAATTTGTATAAGCAGTTAGTCAGGCCTCACCTTGAGTATGCTATTTAGGCTTGGAGTCCCTTTTATGAGAAGGATAAGTTCATTTTGGAGCAGGTTCAGCGAAGAGCCACTGGACTTATTCCCGAAGTAAGGAATCTTTCTTATGAATCTAGGTTGCGAATTCTTGGTTTGACCACGCTTGAGTTGAAAAGAGTATGTGGCGATATGATTCAGGTTCCTATCTGGTAGTGATGCTTTGACTTCGTGTTATTTCTTGCATGTTTCAGCTAATCCTTATCTGACACGTGGTAACAGTTTGAAGTTGACCAAAGAATTATCACGATACATATTCAGCGTTTTAGCTTTTCGCAAAGAGTTGTTAATGCGTGGAATGATTTGCCTGAGTGGGTAGTTAGCTCTAATTCTGTTTACATTTTCAAGATCAACATTGATAAGTTCTTTACTAACTCTGGGCGTCTTTGATTTTTGATTTTTTTTTTGTGGTGGTGGTAGTGTTAGTTTGGGCTTTTTATGGGGTGACTAACCCTTCTTAGCCCGTAATCTTGTTATGTTATGTTAAAGCCATAAAAAAGACAACAATACCACAACTGAAAGGGGGAGAGGACATCTAGCATTTTGTGAAGTGAAAAATATGTGAGAAACTCTGTTCTATGTTGTTCGTGTACACATTACAAATTTGTTAAAAATATCAGTCTAGTCCAGTCTATACATCACAGCACGGCAATTTTCATATCCTTTTGCCTTGCAAAAGGTTTAGCATTGTTATCCCGGAAAACATTCTTCTTCATAACCCAAAAATTTTCTTTATCTTACACTTTACATGGGTTTCTTCTTTTTTAATAAAAAGAGAAAAAGGAAAAACATCAAGAACTGTGGAAAACTCTTCAAAAAGAATAAAATTGAAAGAAGGTATCGTAGACTACTTTGTTATTGCGAAAAACGATCAAAGAAAGAAGGACTTTAAAGTTTTGCGAAGTTTTTCAGCTCCCAGTCGGTTCTGACAACTAAGAGTCTTCGAACAAGTTCGAACCCATCAAAAACACAACAAAATAAATTATACATGGTAACAAAATCAGGCTGTGATGACTGTGGTGAAAGGGACCTTTCGTTGGTAATTTTTGTAGAATACAGTGGCATGAAAACGAGCCATAAGATCTTGATAGGATACAGCTCAACAACCCCGGTGGGATAGATCAAGTGCATGTGTGTGCATGATGCAGGTGAGTTGACTTATTGAAGTTGTGCTTGCAGTTTGTTTTGAAAGCTCTTGGATCACTTATGTTGACTAATTCTTGGAATAGATTATTCCATTTGATTAAAGTTCTAGGTAATAAGGAGTAATTGTAGCAATCTTTTGAGGCCTGTATTTCAATGAAAGCTTTGGAATGGGATCTCCTGGTGGAGCGCTGGACCAGGTGCAGCAGTGTTTGGACTGGTACAAGTAGGAACCCTTTGTAATAAGGAGTATTTGTAGCAATCTTTTGAAGCGTGTATTTCAATGAAAGCTTTGGAATGTGATCTCCTGGTGGAGCGCTGGACCAGGTGCAGCAGTGTTTGGACTGGTACAAATAGGAACCCTTTGTAATAAGGAGTATTTGTAGCAATCTTTTGAAGCGTGTATTTCAATGAAAGCTTTGGAATGGGATCTCCTGGTGGAGCGCTGGACCAGGTGCAGCAGTGTTTGGACTGGTACAGATAGGAACCCTTTGTAATAAGAAGTATTTGTAGCAATATTTTGAAGCCTGTATTTCAATGAAAGCTTTGGAATGGGATGTCCTGGTGGAGCGCTGGACCAGGTGCAGCAGTGTTTGGACTGGTACAGATAGGAACCCTTTGTAATAAGAAGTATTTGTAGCAATATTTTGAAGCCTGTATTTCAATGAAAGCTTTGGAATGGGATCTCCTGGTGGAGCGCTGGACCAGGTGCAGCAGTGTTTGGACTGGTACAGATAGGAACCCTTTGTAATAAAAAGTATTTGTAGCAATATTTTGAAGCCTGTATTTCAATGAAAGCTTTGGAATGAAATCTCCTGGTGGAGCGCTGGACCAGGTGCAGCAGTGTTTAAACTGGTACAGATAGGAACCCTTTGTAATAAGGAGTATTTGTAGCAGTCTTTAGAGGCCTGTATTTCAATGAAAGCTGTGGAATGGGATCTCCTGGTGAAGTGCTGGACAGGGTGCAGCAAGTGTTTAGATCGGTAGAGACAGGAACACTTTGTAATAAAGAATATTTGTAGCACTTTTTTTTAGGCCTGTATTTCGATAAGAGCTTTGGAATGGGATCTCCTGGTGGTGTTCTGGACTGGGTGCAGCAGTGTTTGGACTGGTACAAACAGAAACCCTTCTTAGGCTTTCTGAAAAGTTGAAAGACGTGATACTTTTCTTCTACCAACTGGTGTCTCACTCTCCTATCCGAGGTCTTTTATCATGGTAGAAACACTCCTGTATCTGTCAGGATCATTTGCCCATCATTTAACTGCTTTAATTTAGGCCGTTTGGTCAGGGCTATATAGATCCAACTGAACCCCTGCACAATTCTCAAGCATTGCTTAAACCAATGTACAATATGCCAGATCTTTTATTTCCTCTGTACAATCATTTAAATTTCTTTTAATAAATCCCAGTGAGCGATTTCCATTAGCAGTTTAATTAGGTCAATGTGTTTATTCCAATTAAGATTGTGGGACAGTTCCACACCTAAATATGCGTGTGAGCCAGTTTCTTGGAGGATAGTTTTGTCAAGTAAGTAGGTATGGGTTTTACGAGTATGAGAATGTGTAATTTTTAAAACCAAACACTTCTCTGTATTAAATTTTATCTGTCAAGTGTGTTCCCATTTGATAAGTCCGTTAAGGTCTGTCTGTAGAAGTCTTTGTCATATGTAATATTTCTGTAAATTGCACATTCGTGCAGTGGAAGTGAGGTTTTCTGGTAGGTCATTTACATAAGTCAAGAAAAGTAAAGGTCTTTGACCTTAACCCAGTCTAAAGAATCATCCCTATAACAGCCCATAGTTTAGATAGTGCCAGAAAGTTACAGATCCAGTTATATGTTGGTCCATGTATCCCATAGAAATCAAGTTTAAGCATAAGGCACTTATTGGGGACAACATCAAAGGCCTTGCCAAAGTCCATTATCATAATGTCAGTCTGACCTTTTCAGACCCCTAGCTTGATTTAAATAGGGGTTAGGGTGCTAGACTTGTTGAAGGGCACATTAATGTGCACGCGAAGCGCTGCGTCTTTTTGGCATGGAGTCCAGGGGCCCCTTTACAAACACAACAATTGCTTACTATGCTATCATTCTGTGTTCTGTATTCATTTATGAGGTTAATTAAGATTAAGTTAAAAAAATATATATATATATGTATGAAAAAATTATGAAAAATTATGACGGGCAGGGTGGACCCTAGGGGGCAGAGCGGACCCCCAGGGGGAAAGGTGGACCTCGGGGGGAAGGGCAGGCCCACGGAGGGGCAGGGCCGCCCCTGTAAACCAGTTAAGCTAGGGGTCTGCTTTTTTGTCAAGGGATTTTACAAAGTCATGAGTACTGAGGATCAGTTGTGACTCACAGGAGCGCTTTTTGCAAAGGCCATGTTGTAAATCGATTAGAATGTTGTGACGGTCCATATGGCACATGATATTGGAGTGAATAAGATGCTCTATAACCTTACAACAAATAAAAGTTAAAGAAACTGGCTGGTAGTTTGAGGTATTATGATCCCATTTCTTAAAGATTGAAGATATTGTACACCTCCAGTCACTGGGCAAAATGCCAATGTTTTAGGGACAGCTTGAAGAGCACTTATAATGAACAAGAAAGAAAAGTTCAATATTTCATCACAATGGATGCATCCAAGTAACAAGAATCTCAAAATCATTAGTTTGGTATATCTACTGTGCACTGTATTGTAAAACAGTATTTATTCATTTTGATAATTTAACTTGCTTACATTTCTATTTCTTACTTTTTTGTTATGTATATTATTAACAGCTTCTATTTTCAAAATGGATTTCTATTGTCAAAAAGGACTATAATGGTAATGTGAAGGCCTTAGTCCAGTCCATTTTGACAATAGAAATCCATTTTGAAAATAGAAGCTGTTTATTACAGAAGTAAAGCAGCAGTGTACACTTGGCTTCAGTGACTGAACCCGAATTCCCATGCATCATTACATTAAAAATGGCTGGCTAAATGAAGGGTAAATACTTATTCCTCTCATATAGATCAAAATGCATTTCCCATGCATGTGCTGTACATGAATCAGGGCAGCAAATCAAAACAGTTGGTGGAATCGCAATGAAGGTAAAATGTTAAATTATCTCATTGTGCATTATATCACTGCATGCCACCAAATACATCCTTTTTGGGACCAGAAATTATCACTATCATCATCATGGGAGATTAGACAACAAATGTCATTATTTCAAAATGTTTATAATACAACATAAAATAACAAGATAACGGGCTAAGAAGGGTTAGTTACCCCATATAAAGCCCAAACTAACACCACCACCACCACAAAATAAAATTAAAAAATCAAAGATGCCCAGAGTTAGTAAAGAACTTATCAATGTTGACTTTGAAATTGTGAACAGAATTAGAGCTAACCACAGACTCAGACAAACCATTCCACTCATTAACAACTCTTTGTGAAAAGCTAAAATGCTGAATATCAATCCGTGAGAACTCTTTGGTCAACTTCAAACTGTTACCACGTGTCACATGAGGATTACCTGATATATGCAAGAAATAACACGAAGTTAAAGCATCACTACCAGATAGGAATTTAAAAACCTGAATCATATTGCCATGTACTCGTCTCAACTCAAGCATGGTCAAACTAAGAATTGCAACCTAGATTCATATGAGAGATTTTGTATTTTGGGAATAAGTCTAGTGGCTCTTCGTTGAAGCTGTTCCAAAATAAACTTATCCTTCTCATAATTTATTTCACATCAAAAAGTGCGAGTATGATCGTCTCACCAAAAAATTCATTATTATGTTTTCAACCGACTCACCACATGTGTGCACTTGGTCTACATACATGTATCTTACTAATTATTATTTTATTTTTTTAATGATTCATGAACATAGTAATGTAATGTATTTGATCAGGTTTACAGAAAATATCCCTAATAACTTTCAAATGTAGTGAATCATAAACAATTGATCTATTATAAACAGCACACTTCTCTCAAACATACAGGCACAACGCCAGGGGAAAAAAAATCAAAATGGTTTCGAACTTGCACCATAATCAGTTCATTTTATTTCTGAACATAGTGCAATGTTTGAAACTGATATCTACCTGTACTATAGTTTCATAACAATAAATTAACATAAAACATACAGAGTCATTGTGAAATGTTGATTAGCTCTGTCCATTAGAATTGCTTCCAATTTTTCAGAAGAGACATCCGGCTAGACAGAGTTTGAATCATGTCAGAAAAGTCAATCTAAAAATATGACTATCAGCAAGACTTGATACTAAGCTCTGCCCGCTTTACATTTCATGACTTAACTTGCGTGAATTTAAATGGGCAGACCATTCCATTTCTATAAGTAAATCCAGTCTTTTTTTTCTTCTTCAAATCTTTGAATAAAAGCAACTAGAAAAGTAGTTTCATTTTTCTAAACTGAATTGAATGAAAAACAGAAATTTTAAGAATTTATCATATACAGATTTTAAACAGTTTGCCCTTTCAGACATCAAAATATTTCCAGACATTGAAAAATCATTCAAAATTGGTAAAATAATAAAAACTACATACAATGCAGTATAATATATTCACTATACTATAGCCTATTAGTTGTGTTTATTTTCCTCATTGTGTAAAATCTTATTCACACTTAATTGATCTTGTTTTAAAGCTCTAATTGGTTGTTTCAATTCAAAATAGGAATGGTAGGAATAAGATTTAGAGGTATTTCCCATATTAGATCAACACACCAAGTAAGCTTAACAGCAAGCTTGTAAATGCCAGTTTCAAATCGTCTTAACCTCACATGGATTTTAATATGCCTGTGGTAACGTTTTTAAACTCGGTTTAAGCAATGAAATTTCAGACTCACTTACAGAACAGTAGTTACTACTGTAAGTTGAAAACACGACGACGAGTAAACACACAATTACAATGACGGGGTCGTCGTCTGCGTATTCGGTTATGATAGTAACAATGCCATCACGAAACGCTTCATACAACCCGGACGAGAACACAGGTAGGTACGACGTACGGACAGACATAACATCGCCAACCAAGTCAATGTCCACGGCCTTTGATAACCATTTGTGGTGCACTGGCTTAGTTGAAAACAAATTTTTTGAAACAGGAGGAATAATTCTTATGTTTTGGCTTTCTGATCAAAACTTTTACTCGTCAGTGTGTATACTAGCCTATTGTTGTACTGACGAGTGGAGTCTGCAAGCCGTTTTACCGTTTAACTGAAAAAAAAAAAAAAAAAGTGTGCACAACTAATGTAGATCCTCATTTTCAAGGTAAGATAAACAGTTAAATTGCTGAAAGCAGGTAAGAAATATTTCAAGATGACTAATAAGCATGATTTTCTTGAAGCCTAATTTTTTTTTCTTAAAATTTTATCAGATTGAAATAAAAAAACTTTTTTTTGCCCCCTAACTCCTAGATTGTTTACTAAAAATTGATATTTTAAAGATTTTTCAATCTTTCCTTTATAAATCCAGAAAGTTTCAAGAAAATCGGTGACCTATAACTTGAGTGCTACTAAAATGAATGACTTACTTGTACAGAGCGACAAGAATGACAGCGAGGGTAAAAACGAATGACAACTTAACCTAACCCTAACCTAACCCTATTTTGTTATTTGTTTTTGTTTGTATTAAAACTCAATTGTCATTTGCTTTGCAAAATGAATGAACTATCATTCTGATTTTTCAGACTGTTTGTGTGTAATGTATATTGCCATGTGTCATTTGTTTAGTCTTTCCCACCTATAAATATCAAAAATGTTGAGATTAATTCCTATATAGGCCTAGTACTCCCTGTAGTACCCTCGGTCGGACCGATGCCAGCCGTTTTAGTATGGCTGCCGTTAGTGATGGTTGGTTATCCAAAAGTAGTACAAAAACCTATACCCTGCTGTACTGTTTTAAGCATTGTTTTAAAAAACATAGGAAAATCTCAGTTTTAAGATCTTTGTAAAAACGAAACCATTTTACCTTTTTTTCGCCCACAATGACTAGAATCTACATTTGAAGCCCATCCATGTCTTCAAAAATTGGGTTTAAGGTGATTTTAGTTACTTTTATTAAAGTATTTTAGACTACTTTTCTTTCCGTAAAAATCGTCTGACGAGTTCTCCAAAGTACGGTCAAAGTTCAAAACACTACTATCAGAGCAAAAATTTTTAGCAGGAATAATATGTTTTAGATTATTTGAGGAAAACAAAATTGAGATAATACTTATAAAGCTCAATTACATAATTGAAAAATTTCTTGGTGTTTTATTCATTTGTTTTCGCACAGTTTTTATAAAAAAAACTATTTAATAAGATTATATGCACCAAAAAAAGGTGTCCGCAAAAAATTAACCTTCAGTTTACTAGAACATTCTAAAACTTATTTGTGGACGTTTGAATAGTTGATCACAAACGTGCAGTGACTAAGAAAGATAGCGACCAAAACAGCGAATCGGAGAACTTTATTCCCTCGTGATGCTAAATAGGTGAAAAGTTTGGGAAAGTTTTTTTGGAAAAGTGTATTATTTATGCACTTGTAAATTGTATGACCCCCCCTACACCCCGACATGGGTAAGTCAAAGGTGGGTCATTGCATTAAAAAAACTTAACTCACATGTGAGTCATGGGTCTAATATTGTTAGTCACAGGAGTGACATATGGTAGCATCATTTCACTGATGCCAGTCACTTAAATGACACAGGTGTGGGTCAAGGTTAATCACTATGCAGCATTGATTTATATGGTACTACCTGTATGTTAACCCAATATCTGCACTTCTGTAAGTACCGTATAGGCCTATATCATCACTTACAGTACATGTGTAAAGGATGTTTCCAACAATGGAAAGGCAGTGGAAGCTCTGAACCAGAACCAAAGGTTTTGTGGTTCTAATGCTTTTGTTTTTCATACTTGATTGAATTGCAAACTTTGTATTAACTGTTATGTCATTGCATATCATGCGGAAATATTTATTCCATATTTATTCATAGGCTACACTAACTATGTAGATCAATGCAAATGTTGATAACATTAGCATTTGCATAATAATTAAGAACATTATTCTAGCAAGTATCATGCAAAAACGGTTGCTCAATTATCCTATTTCAAAGTATTTTCAGTAAGCCCGGCCTACTCATTAATATTTAGGACACCACTACCCCAACATTAGAACATATGTACAGAGCATGGTCCATCTATGTACCACATATAGCCTAAATTTGATATATAGGTAATAAGATACAGTATGGTGTTTAAATCATTTAACAATTAGATAACATTATAAAAATCAAATGACATTAAATTGGGACAAATATGTTTTAATGTCAAATTTGCTAAATTTGATTTAGATGCAGTTTTGAAACCAAATAAGCTGTGTTCTTAGAAAATGGTTTAGCCATGTATAAAATTATCATTTAAGGACTTAATAAATAAAGGGAAAGTCTAATCAACAACCTAAATAATTAATCAACATTGATGAAAAGTGAGACAATTCATCGGGTCAAAGTGTGCAAATCTTAAATTATTTCAGTGTGCTTCAAATAAACAATTAAGCTGAGTTATAAGAACTAAAATGTGTATAATTTAAATAACAAGTCAAACAAACACATAAGTTTAAAAAATCTTAAATCATGTGAAATTAATTGAAATTCCTGACATTTTGGGTTATTTACTATGACAAAACTATGCATTTAATTCTATTAAAACCAATTTGAATGAACTTGTAATATTCCATTAGAATGTTGAAAACCAATTTGAATGAACTTGTAATATTCCATTAGAATGTTAAAATAATACAAACATTTTAATTATTTATTAATTGTTAATGAATGAATCAATTATGAATATAAATTAAAATGTTTTTGTTTTTTATTTAATCAAAAAAAAGGTTCTCTCAGCAAAATTATTAAACAAATTATACACATAGATCAAGACATTTCATGATGGTACACACCCAGTAACAGTGTACTTGCAATGTTGGGTTCATCGGTTAATTAACTGGCACTCGCATGAAAAAATAAATAATTAACAGGCCATAGGCCAAGGTAGCTGCCCAAGTGATTGTTATGAAAGTTTAAAATAAAATTAAAAAAATGCAGTAGCAGTGTAAACTTGATTTATTCAGTTTATTGAGAAATGTTAGTTTAACTCGCTTAAAAAAAAACAGGCCCTAATTATTAGCTGCACAGTGAATGTTGAAAAAAGTAAATAATAAAGTTTATTTAATCAAAAGTTAATTTTCTTTCAGCAATGATAGTATTTTAACAAATCATACGCATAGATCAAGAAAATTTATGATGGTACACACTAGAGCTGTGAACGTTTAGGGATTTTAGTAAACGTGTACATGCCAAAAAAAGCAAGCGTGTATCGTGTACACGCGTTTAGTACCGTAATTTTCGGAAATACACCAAAATTGGTCCAAAACTACGAGGCGAAGTAAAATAAATCGCGCAACCAGTATGGCAAAAGTACTGACTCCATTGCCCAAATAGACACCGAGTTCTGCTTTCCAAATCATAAAAAGTTTACTTCTACAGTATAAATCATCATTTTTATGGAAAATATGCATGAAAATTTAGTTTAGAAAGAACAGATAACTTCCTTTCAATGTCATTTATATTAATAAATGGGCGGGGCTTAAAGTGAAAATATTGAAAAAGTGATAAATGAGCAAGTGTACATTCGTTTTATGTCATATTGGGCATGATGATTTTGTTGGTTATTGTGTACATACTTATGTTATCAGCAGATGTCATTATTATGCATGGTGGGCATGGCTTAATGTGAAAGTGCTAAATTATATAAAGACCATACTGTATCTCATGAATGATATACCAGATTTATGCTCTATCAGGTACACAGATGGGTCATGGTCTGTACTAGAGCTGTGACCGTTTAGCGTGTACACACTGCACGCTCGCAAATCTTGTAAACGTTTACTAAATACTTCATTGCGAGTAATCGTTTTTCATACATTATAGGCCTAGTGTCAAGGTGGTGTCTTGCCGTTGAAAATCAATATTCATGATTCAAATCACACACACATTCGGCTGACAAAATTCCATCAATGATTTTTTACAAACTGTAAACCCGATTAGCATAATCCTTTTTAAATGTGCGAATCACAAATGCGCAGTAATCACCAATGAATGGAGATATTATGCACTTTGATTTCGCCGAAATCTGAGTAATCTAACTTGTAAAATGCACCGTGAATGTGCAGCAGTAGACAGTGAAACTAACAATAGGTCTAACGTTAGGCCACAAGGCTTTAAATCCCATGCAATCAAGGCCCGTTTCATCGACCAAAAAACACTTGAATCGTGACAATCAGTACATTTACATGTAAATATTACCTGATGAGTCAAATAAATTTTGCAAGAAAGAAAAAATATTGCATAATAAATAAACAGAAAAAGGTTTAAACAGAGCTGAAATTCTGCATGCTTCGCAAAGATGGCGGCCATTTTTTCTAGAGGACTGATATTTCAAAACTTCCAGGTGGTGGCGTAGTTTTGAAATGTTTTACGGCGATGTATGTCATAGGCCTCAGTATGCAAGATTTTCACAGAACTTTGAAAGCCGTAGCGAATAGGACAAAAATGTTAAATGAGTTTAAATGACATTGAAAGGAAGTTATCTGTTCTTTCTAAACTGAATTTCCATGCATATTTTCCATAAAAATGATGATTTTTACTGTAGAATAAACTTATTACGATTTGGAAAGCAAAACTCAGCGTTTATTTAGGCAATGCAGTCAGTACTTTTGCCATATTGGTTGCGCGATTTTTTTACTTCGCCTTGTAGTTTTGGAGCAATTTTGGTGTATTTCCGAAAATTACGGTACTAAACTCGTGTACACGATACACGCTCACTTTTTTGGCGTGTACACGTTTACTAAAATCCCTAAACGTTCACAGCTCTAGTCTGTACATACAGTATGTTCCAATGTTGTGGTAGTGATGTCATAAATATTAATGAGTAGGTTGCTGAGGTGGCGCTTACTGACAAATTCTTGAAATAGAACAAATGAGCAACCGTTTTTGCATCATACGTGCTATGGTAATGTTGTGAATTATTAAGCAAATGCAAATGTTGTCAACATTTTTATTGATCTGCATGGTGGGTGTGGCTTAGAGCTGTGACTGTTTAGCATGTACACGCTACACGCTCGCAAATCTTGTAAACGTTTACTAAATACTTCATTGCGAGTAATCGTTTTTCATAGTGTCTTGCTGTTGATAATCAATGATCATTCATGATTCAAATCACACACACATTCGGCTGACAAAATTCCAATCAATGACTTTTTACAAACTGCAAATTCGATTAGCATAATCCTTTTTGATGTGCGAATCATAAATGCGCATAATCACTAATGAATGGAGATATTAGGCACTTTGATTTTGCTGAAATCTGAGTAATCTAACTTGTAAAATGCACCGCGAATGTGCAGCAGTAAACAGTGAAACTAACAATGGGCCTAACGTTTAAATCCCACGCAATCAAGGCCCGTTTTACAAGCTGGTAAATCGGCCAAAAAACACAGTCGAAATACTTAAATCATGACAATCACTTTATTTACATGAAAATATTACCTGAGGAGTCAAATAAATTTTGCAAGAATGAAAAAATATTGCAAAATAAACAAACATAAAAAGGTTTTGACAGAACTTAAATTCTAAGTGCTTCACAAAGATGGCGACCATTTATTCGAGAGGGACTGATATTTCAGAACTTCCGGTGAAGTGGAGTAGTTTTGAATGTTTTACGGCGAGGTATCATAGGCCCAGAATGCAAGATTTTCAGTGGAACTTTAAAAGCCGTAGTGAGTAGGGCAAAAAAAGTTATGCGATGTCGAGTTAAAATGACATTGAAAGGAAGTTATCTGTTCTTTTTAATCTGAATTTCCATGCATATTTTCCATAAAAATAATGATTTATACTGTGAAGTAAACTTTTTACGATTTGGAAAGCAGAACTCGAGCGTCTATTTGGGCAATGGAGTCAATACTTTTGTCATACTGGTTGCGCGATCTTTTTACTTCGCCTCGTAAATTTCGAGCAATTTTGGTGTATTTTCGAAAATTACGGTACTAAACGATACATGCTCGCTTTTTGGGGCGTGTACACTGTACTAAAATCCCTGAACGTTCACAGCTCTATAGCCACTACATGGCTGCTATACAGTCAGAATACGCTATATACAGTACCTTATAACGTTGAAAGTGCTGCATTGGCTTATTATAGAAGCGTAGATAACTTTCGACTACACGCTAGAAAAACTAGGCCTTTCCGCAATAATCGCAGGTCAACTTTAGACAATGCCATTTTTCATTATAGATCACTTTTACGTAATACAAAATGAACAGATATATGCAATGATACTATATTGAAACATTCACTTACATTTTGTGCACGAGTTTAATAAAGAAAAGTGTAAAAAGTTGCGTTTGGTATAAGCCTTTGCTACTGACTTAAGTTTCAAACAGCGCCTTGGATGGATGTATCTACTTAAGTTGAAAAAATGTCAAACAATAGAGCGACCGTAAAGTCAACGTGCGTACGGTATAGAATTAAATCAAACACTGCACTAAATAGCAGTACCAGTGGGTTATACGTGCACTAATTGTGTACACGTTTCCTGAAGTGAGGGATTTGCGAAGTAATCGGAATGTCATTTCTTCCGTAATTTAGATGTTTTTTACATACAAAATGTTCATCCTTTCACTTGTAACTTAGTTTGAAAGATACCAAAGTTTCAAGATGCTAATGAAATCAAAATCATAGCTAATAAGTATTTTTGTCAGTTTTTAGAAGGGTTTTTATTTCATGATTGGGTAATTTGTTGTTGTCTGAGTGGTTTTCAACGTTACGAGTGTGTTACGAGTGTATTATGCGTTTACAGTAGTCTCACTCAGTATGCAAGTTGCCTTGCAATTTGCAGATAACGTTTAGTACCATAGGCCTACTGAGTGAGGTGTTTATCTCACTACTGTGCCTAGGCCTAATTATCTGATTATGAATAATCTGAATCTGAATCTGAATCGGTTAAGTCGGCAAAAATCCTTCAAGAGGACATGAACGCCAACCGAGCGTAAAAAGTATGAGTAAAAAATAATATGAAAAAGACTAGTTAGCAATACAGGTGTTAGTAAGTTTAGCTTTGAAACAGTTGAGACTTAGTGCATGAACAAAGTCTGATGGTAAAGCATTCCAATCCTTTAGTGTGTGAGGGAAGAAAGAGTGTTTATATACATTCTTTTTAGCATAGGGAACCTGGAAATTAAGGTCATGATTATTTCTTGTATTAGTTCTAACGGTGGGGATAAGTTCATCTTTATTGATGGCGACAAGATTGTTATTGATTTTATATAGCATATGTAGCCGGGTGTTGTATCGTCTTGTTTTAAGCAGGGGCCAATCTAATTTATAAAGCATGTTTTTTACACTGGATTTATAAGAGTAGTCTGCCATACAGAACCTGGCTGCTCTCCTTTGAATAGATTCAAGTTTATCCACATCGCACTGGTGATGGGGGTCCCAGACTGCAGATGCGTTCTCAAGTACTGGCCTGACTAGAGCTTTATAAGCAGTAGATTTAACGTCGGTAGGACAGTTTGAGAGGTTACGTTTTAAAAGGCCAAGTATAGAGTTAGCTTTCTTGGTTATGTTATGTATATGTTTATCCCATC
>JAIGNY010002131.1:10000-62500 GCA_020152595.1 Chiridota heheva | reverse complement strand
ACATTAATAACTAAATGGTATATTTTTTAGAAGTGTGCTTGACTCAAATAGTACAATCAGGTGGTTCTTGTCTAAGATAAGCAATATAAAGACTTAATATTTGGATGATTCAAAGCACCTATAAATAGATATGCAATTAATTACTTATAATAAATGTGAATACTGCACAATTACTTATCATTTTTTTCCCTTCCAATTCCTATTATTTAAAATGTATGTTTAAAAGTACACTGGTTCATAGTCTTTTCTGAGTCAAATAAATTCAATCCCATTATTCAACACTTTAAAACGATTGCATAAATGGTACTATCATTGCTAATTATTAACTGCTAAAACTGTGACCATAGGTGTGGAACATTCAAAGTGAATAACCAAAACGGTTAGCTTATGACCAAAATGTTCTGGCAAAATTGAGCTTGGTAGACGGTGAGAAAACAGCTATTCATGTAAATAAGGATAACGAAGAAGAAATGTACCATTATTTTCTAGCATATTCAAGTACTAACATATAGACAAATTTATGTGGTCAAAATGTGGTTTCAAAATAGTACCAAAAATGGTTGAAATGGCTCAAATTCTGTTAAAAATGGTCCAAATTTGAATTGAAATAGTCCAAATAAGCTTTACAATCTGTGATTGCAAAGAACCAAATTATGTTTAAAATAGCCCAGACAAATCACCAAAATTAGCCTAAAATTATAAAAGTGTTGTTTACAAGTGGTTAAAAATCCTTCTAATTTGGATAATAGAAACACCATATGGTTAAAAAGTCACTCCAATTGAAATCAAAACTCACAAATTTTTGTTCAAAATTGCCAAACTTTGGTTCAAATACCATTATTTTGCTAATTTATCAACTAAATTTGGTAAATATAATTCCAATCATCAACATCAACCACAAATTTGGCTAAATATCATTCCAATTTGGATTAATACTGTCCATATTTGACAACAAATTATCCAGTTTGGTTTACAAATCACCAAAAATTAGTTAAAATTTGCTCAAATTTGAATGAAAATAGCTCTACTTTGGATTAATCATCCATTACAGTAATAAGAGAGAGTATTATCATAAGCACAACAAATTGATATACACCCCAACCAAAGCTGCTTCACGACTCCCCTGCACAAAACATTTTTGCTTCATGTTCATGTGATGACCGTACAGAAATCAAAGCACCATTTTTAAGGCAAACACCTACCCTTTTGTGAATTTCCTTTCAATATACCTATGATTTTGACTGCCACTAAGTATTTAAATGTTCAAAGGTTACATCTAACACTGCATAATGAACCTATTGATAACAAAACCTATTAAGAGTCACAGATAACACACTATGAATGAGCTCATTATGACCGTTTTAGAGAGAAAACACACCTAGAATTATATGTATCAAAAAGCAAAGTGTAAATAAAGAAAATATTTCAAATGTCAATCAAATGAAAAACCAAATTCGAAATGCATTATGGTTACAATGTGGCATTTCATTTCTCACTTACACATAAAAAGTTGTATTAGACCCCACCCCACACTAACATGCATGACATCATAAATACATTTCAGCATCAACTGTCAATGCACAACACATGACTGGGACTTGGATATTTCAGTCTTAAGATACATTTATAATCCATTTTTAGCAAAGAATGTATGTACCTCTCCATGCTATTGCATCTGAATATTAAATCTAGTACTTGTTAAAAAATACTCAGTCCATTGTAAACTACATAGATGAAACATGAAGACGCCTGCATGAAGTTTAAATGTATCTGCAGCAGAGGTCCAATAAGGACTAACTAAGGTAGCCCCCGGGCTGGACCCTATGGGTCCGTAGTGGGACCCGTTACAAAATATAGTGTGGGGGATGTTATACCGTATGGGCACGCAGGGCCCCACTCATCCCCAGTCCGTTGGGCCATAGTTATGCTACTGGGGGCATTGGGTTACGAGACTTTAAAATGATGGAAATTACCAAACAGTCAAATGACAAAACAGATCAAAGTTTGCATAGGCTTTATATATAGGGTTTTATTTTTTAGGGTGGGGAGGGGGGGGCATAAGTATATTCGTCCACCAACAACATTTTGAAGACATGTACCTCGTCCCCCGGGATCGCCACCTATGGTATTACCCAACTATCGATTATTTGCAAATCATTTGCTCGATACGCAGCTGACCATAACCAAAACTTTCCCAACTTGCTATCACTCGACTTCAGGTAGCCCGGAACTAATCAGGTATTAATCCGCAAGAACAAAATGAGTAATCTCAGTAAAGAGGCTGAATAAACATTTTTGATGGGCTGCCATTTACGAAGGAAACAAGTCCAAGACTTGAAAATTTTAGTAGGTGTATGAACAGATGAAAAGAATATGTCATGACATTGAATATAGAATTTGGTTAAAATCATCTTCAGAAAAAATTTGGGGAACTATTTTACCATGCAGCAATACTGAAAAAAGTGTTATCAAATGAGGGTATTTACTATCTTTTGAGTTCGGGCCCAAAACCTCCGGTAACCACCTTTTGAAATTACCCTCATCCAAAAGATAATTCAACATATTTTTCAGAAAACCTCACAAAAGTCACAAAATCTTTCGCTTTCTTATATGAAAAAGACTCCGAACTTAACGCTTTTATCATAGGTTTCAATGGGGCAAATATTTAGCTCTGTGCTACCTTCAGTAACTTCGGCGAAGTGCAAATCGTGTTTTCTCCCATATGCGCTAACGAGGAGTGCCCCTATGGATTGAGCTCCGCGTGTCGCTATATGTTTTGCCGGCATATTTCACCTTCCTACGCATGTTATATGTCGCGTCTTTAATCAAACTTAAACAATTCAGTACATGAAACTCATATTATAAGTTTTAAGACGGACCAAAACTGACCTAGAAAAACAGCCAATTTGCTGACCTTCCGGGTACTTCTTCCCCTGGCCCCCACCAGAGCTTTGCACCTGGACCCTACCAAGGGAGCTTAAAAGTTCCAGGACTACCTGTAAATATCGAGATAATTCACGCTACGCGTATCGTACAATGCCATGCACGTCTGGGGAAAAGAGTGAAACTATATCAATTAAATTGCAATGCACTATAGTTAAGCTTCATGGGTAAAAGTTGGCCTATTTCCATTATATTACCTAAAAAAGTTTACTCAGACCTTTGCGCCCCCACTTCAAATTACGCTCTGTTGCCCCTAAATTCACCCCCACCCCACCCTATCCTTTTCCTTCCTTTAATATTTTCTGGTGACGCATATACATGTACTTTTGCTTTCGTCTTTGGTAATTTAAATATGCCACAAGGTAAAGGACCTCTAGACTAAAGCTGTTTGACAAAATATTTAATTTTACTGACATGTAAGTGTATGGCACTTGGAAAAGAATAGTCACTCGCCTTTTTTTGTCTTTTCAATATTCCCTGGTACAAAAATAAACCTAGTCAAGCAAAATGTAGATATTCAATTAAAATATGCTGACTAATATGAAACTGAACTTGTGACACCGGATTGTTTCGGGCGTCCTCTTCCCTTGGCATGTTGGCCAAAAACTCTTCTTGCTGCTACGTGCATGGGTGAAGCAATATTACATGACCTGATAACCCGCGGATCATGTTGGTCACTATTGAAAGGATTTTTTTTGATGTGGATTTTCACTTTTATTTAGTTTTCCAGTACATTTTTGGAGAGCCGCACGTAAAAAAATAAACTTATTTCAGCTAACCTTGTTAACGCCAAAGGATTAGGAAAAGATTCGATTGTTTAGTTCTACACCTAATCTTTACTCCAAATGGGTTCATGAAGTAACATTTTGATCTTTAAAGAAAAAAAGTGGTATTTAAAAATCACCTCGCTACATCTACATCTCATTTTGCTACTGACATCTCGAAACAAGTGAAGGTCGTGACTGAGTAAAAAAAAACATCTTTCAAGTTTCAGTCTTTGAGGCGTAGTGTAGTCAGTAGTGTATACGTGTCAGTTGTGCATCCTTGGCAAATTGTTTCCATGTCCAGACTATTATTGTTGCATGTCCGATAATATAAAGCTGTAAAGGGGGATGGCTCACTTGTCCCCAGGCAGCCAAATTTCATTTATTTATCATTAATAGCAGGCCATGTTCCTCACTTTTCACATTGAAATTACATAACTTTTTACGCCATAAACTGATAACCTTGGCAAAATTAAATGGCTGTATATTGTGCTGGTGGCGGTGGGTTGGCCCGAGGTTGGGAAGATGTCTCTTAAAACCTCCACATCCAGTGTGGTGATCAAATGGGATGGGGGTGGATTGTACATTTCAAAGTTTTTAGGCAAATATTTACGTAAACGTTCTCGTCCCGGGACAGAAGCACATGCCCCTTCCAAATTTTCAGATCGTACAAAATTCAGGCAAATTCAGTGAAAAATTCAGCAATATAAATTTCAAAATTCAAAGCCTATATAAAGATTTGACATAGAATTTGGCAGAAATTCCCAAAGATCACCTAAAGTTTTGTTGCTTATCAAAATTATTCCTTAGTTGGTGTTCAATTTAATAATGACCCTTTTTTTCCCTCTTCAAAATGTTTTGCTGTTTACGATATGGTCTTGTGTGATTATATGACCATATTACCATTTGAAAATTTGCAATATTCGGGCAAATATGTTCGTAATGCAATATAAAAATAATGATTTTACAGTATTTTTCTTAGTTGATAAGCCATTTCTTCCTCGCGGCCATTGCCCGGTTTAGCCCCCCCTTCCTCCCGAGGGCTTCTTGTAAGTGAAATCTGGAGAACATTACCAAATAATGTACAAATTTCTGTCATTAAATGCAAAGGACTTTGTAATTCAGCAAAAGGCATGTAAAAAGTGTTTACCGTAATTTTAAGGCGCTTTCTTTAACGTGATGATGATTGAGGAATGATGCCCAGAGATAGGAAAAATGAGGTGCGGATCCAGAAATTTTCCAAAGGGAGGGGAAGGGATGGGGGTCACATTTTACCACCTTTTGCTTTCTGCGTTGTAAGAGGTTTGATGCAGTTTTGTTTTTTGTTTTTTTATGAAGAGGTCCCGGGGAAAAACATATAGCCAAAGACATAACTAAGAAAGAGTACTTAGTACAAAACTGTGATCCATTCATCCCAAATTCCACATAAATAATTTTTCCAAAATTTTACCGAGAAAAATTGACAGTTTGTTGATATAATTTTGCAGTTTATCCGGAATTTCGACATTTAAAATCATTAATTTCCGAAAACTGTTGGAAAAAGTTCACAGTTTGTTGGAAAAGATATAAATTTCGGAAAAACAGCATGATTTTTAGGACAAACTGCAATTTGTATTTATAATTTTCATGACTGAATAAGTTATGTTGAAATTCCAAACAAACTGCTAATAAAGTACAGATTTCCCAAAAAAAACTTGTTGGGAAAATTCTGCATTTTGTCTAAAAAATCGTGCAGTTTGTCAGGAAAGTTATCACTTTCCTGGCAAACTACGAAATTGCGGGGAAAATTTCCCATTTTTGGAAGTTCAATGTATAAAGTCTCAGTTTGTCGCCTATCGGGTAGATTATTTTTTGTCGGGGATGCTTTTTTTTTTTTTAGAAGGAGCAGAATCATTCTACAATAAACTTTAATCAGAACTGTTCGGGACTGAAATAGTCCAGCAGGCCATTTGAGAAGTGGTCAGCGGCAGGGTAAAATTTCTCCTGACGCTCGATTAGAGGGCCCCAAAATGAAACAAAATTGATATTTGAGACTTGAAAACATAAATCTTAAATCTTTGAAATATTATTCGGATTTCATTAACAATAAAGATTCACCTCCCAATTAAATTTTTTTTGGGCCTCAGACAAATATGTAGTCCCCTTAAATCGTATCTAAAATTTTCCGAAAATTTTGATCAATATATCCTTGTTTAATAAAAACATGGCTGGAAAACTTTGGAGGACATTGTCCGCCTTACCCCTTTCAAAACAGGGACCTGACAGCATGGGGTTTCCCCACTTTTTTTTTGGATTGAAGGTAAGTTAAAATGTCTTTTTAACGGTAACTTATTGGTCATAATATTCATACTCCCCCCACCCCACCCCAACCCAAATTGTTGCTATAGACCCATGCAATAAGGGACAACTCATGCGTTCTTCTTAAAAAACAGTGGTTGGCAAATTGTCTCCTTCCCCCCTCGTCCCTATGGCGAGCCGCGCCTATGTTTAAGCTCAAACCAATGAACAGATACAAATGTAATATTTTAAATAAAAAATTGTTCGTTAATATAGTCATATCGTTAACTATTTGGATCCTGTTATACTGTTAATCAGTGATAATACGATCCTTTAAGGCACTCAGGGTGAAAGGGCGGGGAACAGGGGGTACCCCCCCCCTCTACATTTCCCCAATTATGAGATCCCACCTGAAATTATCTCTTCAAAATATGCGCCCACTTTTCAAAACCATTTTCAAATCTTTGACCACTTTGAAATTTGAAAAGAAAACCAATTAAAAAAAATGTTTTTGAAAATTTCGAGGTCCCCGCAGAACTGGTTCGGTAGGTTGCTAAGGCATTACCTGGCTATATTAACTGATACTGTTTCACAACTGGCCTCTTAAATTTCAAGGATTTCAGAGATTATGTCTCAGAATCCCACTTCTGAGAAAGAAAGAAAATCGCCACTCTTGTGAGTTAATTTTGTTCGGAAATGTTGCGAAGCCCATGCAATTACATCTACATCCCAACAAAACACATCGATTCATGTTCCGGATTTATATCCTTGTATGTTAAGGATTTCAGAGATAATATCCCAGAACCCTACTCCTGAGAAAGAAAAAATCGCCACTGTTGTGTGAGATCAATTTATTCGAAAATGTTGGAGGCCCATGCAATTACATCTAGGCCTACATCCCAACAAAACATATAAATCCATGTTCCAGATTTTTCTCCTTGAACAGTCATATATCGTTTTCAACAGTTATCCATGCGACCGTTTTCACAATAAGAGCCCATATCAGATACATTGCATTTATCATGAATACTGCATATTGACCCCATCTTTTGATGCCTCTTGTATTCACTATGTTGTACCATGGACTTAATTATTACAACAAATTCAACCCCAATGCCATCTCCATACATGCTATAAACAACTGTATTACCACTCAAAACATACATCATAACCGCAAATGATTCACCACAGAGGTCAAGTTAGATTTAGTTATCCATTCAGTTCGACAAGTGTCTATACCAACCAATTAACTCTAACTACATTGAAGCAAAATGGTGGCAGCAATCTATACCTCAAAATGTTCGCTGTGGTCACTGGTCACTAAAATTAAGGCTATGGGGACATGGCTATAAACGCCACCACTTTGCATAACGATTCACTTAAAGGGATTTAAGAGCAACTACGGCTACGGGGACATGTATATGTCCCCATAGCCTAATGAGTCCCCATAACAAGGGGATATGTCACTAAATGTCCCCATAGCCATAGTCCTATGAAAGTATATATATATATATATATATATATATATATATATATATATATATATATATATATATATATATATATATATATATATATATATATATATATATATATATATATATATATATATATATATATATATATATATATATATATATATATATATATATATATATATATATATATATATATGTGTGTGTGTGTGTGTGTGTGTGCATATATATATATATATATATATATATATATATATATATATATATATATATATATATATATATATATATATATATATATATATATATATATATATATATATATATATATATATATATATATATATATATATATATATATATATATATATATATATATATATACATACATATATATATATATATATATACATATATATGTATATATATGTATATATATATATATATATATATATATATATATATATATATATATATATATATATATATATTTATATATGTTTGTATGTATGTATGTATGTATGTATGTATGTATGTATGTATGTACGTATGTATGTATGTATGTATTTATGTATGTATGCATGTATGTATGTATGTATGTATGCATGCATGTATGTATGTATGTATATATGTATGTATATATGTATATATATATATATATATATATATATATATATATATATATATATATATTATATACATATTATATATATATATATATATATATATATATATCTATATCTCTGTATCTATATCTATATCTATATATGTTTCTCTGTATATATATATATATATATATATATATATATATATATATATATATATATATATATATATATATTATATACATATATATATATATATATATATATATATATATATATATATATATATATATATATATATATATATATATATATATATATATATATATATATATATATATATATATATATATATATATATATATATATATATATATATATATATATATATATATATATTCATATATATATATATATAAATATATTTATGTATATATATTCCCGGATGCAATTAGAAAAATTGCACTGTTTTCCTGCCCTCTCTAATCTCAAACCCACACCTTTAAGTGAGCATGAGATACGAGGTTATTCAAAATGTGACAGAAAATGCGATTTGTGCCAGAATTTCTCGCAAGAAACTAATACCATTCAAAGCGAGGTCAGGCTGGACCCCATTATAAAATAAAACAAAATATGACTTGTACTACACGCAATGCCATCTATCTCATAACATGCTTAAAATGTAAACTTCAATACGCACTTCAAATCAAAGAGCTTGTTCAAATTAACACAATTTAAAGTGCTTTTTCGCAATTGCAAATCTTCGATGCTTACCAACAAAAAGACCTGTGAAGTTGCTGTCCATTTTTGTCGTACCCCATGACCTTTCAGACTTTTAATTCATCCCATTTGAAAGATTTATAGATTCTCAAAAAAACCCGATTGAGATGGTCACATGCACTTTTCAGTTATGATACCCCACGAAATTAATGAAGCAATCTCTGAATTGATGTAATCCCAGCTGAAAATCATTTGTTTTTAGCTTGATGTAACTGATTCTCATTATCGAAGGTATTTTTTTTTTTTAATCAATGGTGGAGTTAATGTTGCAGTTACTGGTGAGGAGAAACGAGAAAAAAGGGGGTGGGGGGGGCAAGCTGTACGTAAAACAGCATGCAATGCTACAAATTCTTAAAGAAAGTTATCCTAGGAGCATGGTGTCCTAGGGGCATGGTGTCCTAGAAGCCTGGTGTCCTAGGAGCCTGGTGTCCTAGGAGCCTGGTGTCCTAGGGGCCTGGTGTCCTAGGGGCCTGGTGTCCTAGGAGCCCGGTGTCCTAGGGGCCTGGTGTCCTAGGGGCCTGGTGTCCTAGGGGCCTGGTGTTCTAGGGGCCTGGTGTCCTGGGGGCCTGGTGTCCTGGGGGCCTGGTGTCCTGGGGGCCTGGTGTCCTGGGGGCCTGGTGTCCTGGGGGCCTGGTGCCCTGGGGGCCTGGTGCCCTGGGGGCCTGGTGTCCTGGGGGCCTGGTGTCATGTGGGCCTGGTGTCCTGGTGTCCTAGGGCTGTAGGGTGGACCTGTGTTCTAGGGGCCCAGTGTCCTAGGAGCCCCAGTGTTTTAGGGGCCCGGTATCCTAGAGACCCCAGTGTCCTAGGGTCCGGTGTCATAGGGGCCCTGGTATAATAGGGGTGGGACCTTGTTGTCCAAGTGATGTGACCGTTTGTCCTAGGGGCTCTGGTATCTTAAGGGCTCTAGTATCCTAGGGGTGTTATTGTCCTAAGGGTGGAGCCGGATCAGTGGCATAGTCAGACGCCTCCCCCCCCGCAAAAAAAAAAATAGCAATAATCATAACAATAATGACAATAATAATAATAATATTATATTAAAAATACTAATAATAATAATAGAAATAAAATAGTAATAATAATAATATTAAATGAAATAAATAAAATAAATAAAATAGATAAAATAAATAAAATTAAAAAAATCTTTAAAAAAAATCAAATAAATCAAATAAAAAAATATATAAAAAAATATATAAAAAAAATATATAACAAAATAAATGAAATAAGTAAAATAAATAAAATAAATAAAATGAATAGAATGAATAAGATAAATAAAATAAATAAAATAAGTAAAATAAATGAAATAAATAAATAAATAAAGAAAGAAAGAAATACTTAAATAAATAAAATAAATAAATACAAATTTGCCATTTGCAAATTTTTTGCCGAAAAGTGTAATCAAATTGGGTGTTATAACGTGCACCGTAAGCAATACATTAAACAGGTGCATACAACCGTGGAAACGTGGGGGCGGTGGCTACGGCCTGTCCGGATATGAAGTTAGTTAAGGTATTTTGATATCTCGTTCACATACATCGTATACTTTACGGGAAAATAACGTGAAGAAGTTACAACTGTTTTGATATAGTGTTAACTTGCGGTGTATCCATGGTTGGACTAAGTTGTTCCAAACGTGGAACTGCGTAGCTGGTGGCTGGCTATATAGTTCATCCGGTTATAGACTTCGTTAACTTGTTTTTGTGTCTCGTTAACGTACCGCGTATGCTACACGAGCCTTAAACGTAAGTCATTAACCTTAGGAAGTTATTGTACAAAGATGTTAACGTCCTGCATATACTCTACGCGCCATCAATTTGGAACAAGCTGTTGCAGTTGCGGAACCGCGTTGTCGCTGGTTAATCATGTCAGCATTTTAACTTGTGTTAAATTGATTAAATATGGTGTTAACTTACAGCGTATGCTATACGGGCTGATAACTTCAGGTTGTAACAACCTTAGGACTTCGGAGCCGATGGCTATGGATGTGGAGAAAACTAATATCGTATGCTGTACGGGTAGTTAACTAACAAGCCGTGAGCCGCGTAAAACTGCTTAATAAAGGCGTTAACGTATAGCGTAAATTATATGTGCTTACTGGCGTAGCCAGATGGGGGGCCACGCCCCCCCCATCCCATATTAACAAAAATTAAGTTACACCTATATGCCTATGTATCGTACAGATGTGCATACATGAAATGCGAATCTCCCTGCATTCCCTGCAATGTAAATTCGTTGTATCCCTGTAAAACAAAACACAAAATATTTCAAATTTTTAAAGAAAATTTTGACGCAATTTTTAATTTGTCAAGAGCTGTGAACTTGCCAAGCCTGTTCTTACTCGATGACGATGGAAGATGGCGCCATTCTGCTACTGCTTTGCAATAACAAAGTACTGGAAGTGCCCCATCATTTTGCTAAAAACTTTCCACAAATAGAAATCAACTTGTCTGAAATCTAAAGGCGATGATTAAGTTCGTTTGAACTTGAATTTTGAAATTGTCACTTTTCGCATATGGTTTTTCAAACAGGAAAAGGGAAAACACGGATGAAGGTAATGTATGCCCAGTCCAGTAAATATATTAATGATATGTATACATAAGTGACAATTTGTTGTTCTATCGTCTTTAATATAGGCTTACTTAAAACTAGTTCCATAAACTATTTGTCATCGTTGGTGTGGGTGGATCAAACACACATTTTTTGTATATATGTTCACAGTCCAGAAAAATAGGATGGCGGGAAGTGCTCTAGACAACTTAGCAATATCATGATTCTCCCGTCAACTCCAGATTATAGTTGAAGGAAAATATGTGTGCCTAAAATTATGAAAATTGCTTGCCTAGGCTACAAGTACAATAACGTCACTTTCCTATTGGAATTCAGGGCTGTTGCTAGTCATATAAATAACCTGACCATATACTAGCATGTCGCATTATGATGGTCAGGAACCAGCCTATACAAAAATAGAGGGGAAAGGACTGCTATTGACTAATCATATTTGCGTTGTATGGTTTGGCGGGCGCACGGTAAAACGCTGTTCCCCCTGGTGAAACTGGAGCTGGCATTACATCAGACCAACCACTCCAATAATGTAGTACTGATCTGCTAATACCGCTACCGTTTCTGCAAAAGCAGCTGACAATGACATTGGTTATGCTGTACTTTCACAAAGTTTAAATGAAGAAGACCAAGCTAAATTTGTATCCCCATGGAAACCATCAAGGGAAGAAGATTTTCCTTCTTCTTCTCATATGAAATCAGAAAAATGCGCAAGAGGCGTTTGCTTCCCCATCATTGTCAGATTGTGAGAAGTTCCCATGGTTGAGCATAAGCAAAGTTGAAGGGATGGAAGGAGTCTTTTGTGTACCGTGTGTGTTATTTTCAGGTTGTAGTGGAGTAGGTGGTAAAAGTAGAGGAAAAGGTCAGCTACCAGGAAAATTGGTTTCAAAACCCCTTACACAATTTCGATGATCTAACAGGCAAAAACGTAGCTTCATCAAGTCATCAGGACACTGAATACCACCAAGAAAACGTAGTTGCAATGAAACACTTTCAAAAGCAGTGATTCAACATGGAACAGATATTAGAGGACACATTAACGAATCTTACAAGCGGGAGATTCAGCAAAACAGAGATCGCATTCGTCCAATTATTGATACAATTCTCACCTGTTCTCGACAAAACATTCCCCTCAGAGGCCACAGAGGTGAACTAGGGACAATTTCTATCAGCGGAGATGAACCAACAGAAAATGACGGAAATTTTAGGGCTTTACTTCGTTTTCGACTTCGTAGTGGGGATTCACTTTTGAAGGACCATATCAAAACTTCCCATGCTAATGCAACCTACCTATCATCCTTGATTCAAAATGAGCTTATTTGCGTTGCTGGTGACATGATTAGGGAAAGTGTTGTTGCTAACATAAAAAAGTACAGTTCTGGTCTATCATAGCTGATGAAACACTGGATCGCCCAAAAAGCCAACAACTGGCAATCATTATAAGATATGTTTCACCAAGCGATTCTGGAGTTTGGAGATTGCATGAGGACACAGTAATGGTATTGGACTTGATTTCTGGCATCAAATCTAATAATTCTGGTGAAAATGAGTATAATGAAACCAAGTTGAGTGGCAAAGCTATTGGAGAAACGTTGCTAAGGAAGATTTGTGAGCTCGGTTGGATCTGTCTCTTTGTGTGGGACAAGGCTATGATGGGGCAGAAACCATGGCCAGTGAACAGGTTGGTGCTTCAGCAACAATAAAAAAGGCAGCTCCATTGGCCTTTTATTTTTATTGCGCCATGCACTGCCTAAATTTGAGTGCTTCTGCTGCAATCAAGGTACCTCCTATTCGAAATGCAGAAAATGTTGTGCGAGAAATTTCATCGACTTTTCGAGCAAGTGCAAAAAAACGGATCTGTTGAAGAGCCTCATAGAAAGTGACTCTGGTATTTCCATGACCAAGAAGCACCTGATTACGTTGTGCGAAACACGTTTTGTGGAACGACACACAGCAGTTGTAACATTTATGCAACTTTTGAAATAAACACTAGATGCCTTATCGGAAATCGAATGCTGGGCATTACCTTGCGACAGAAAGCAGAAAGCCTTGAAAAATCGGTGTGCCACTTAAAATTTGCAGTTGCTTCAGTCATTTTGGAGAAACTGTCAGGATTGATGCTACCAGTTTTCCGAGTCTTACAAACAGTGGGGGAGATTGATCCCAAGCGTTAGCCTCAGTAAACCGTCTCCAGTCTGTTCTCAAAGAATTGCGAACTGAAGGGGAGTTCCATGACCTGTATCAAAAGGCAGAATCAGTCGCACAAGATGTGATGGAGGTGGAACTGCGAAAACCACGCATTGCAGCTAGAAGCTCATACCGACCAAATGCTCAAACATCGGACAACACCACCGAAGGCTATTACAGAATCGACTTTTTTTATCCAGCCATAGACTCCATTATTGGAGACCTCAAGCACAGATTTGGACCACATCAACAAGAGAATATGAAACTTAAGTACCTTGTACCAAATTGTATGGAATTCGCCAAACAAGCTAACGGTGAGAGGCAGTGGAATGATTTGACTCCTGCTATTGAGGTGTATGCAAGTTTGATCAGAGGTCCTTTCATGATTGTTAAGGGCGAATACATGTTATGGAGGAAGAAATGGGAAAATGTTCCTGTCAAGTCCCGACCATCTTCATCCGTCTGTGCCCTTGATCATTGCTCTGAAATGTTTCCTCACATATCACTTGTTGCTCCAGCTGCTGGCAACTTTGCCAGTGACTTCTGCTCAGGCCGAGAGAGTCCTTCCAGAAATGGAAAGAACCCTTACAGCTATTCGATCAACAATGACGGAAGGCACTTATTCTATTACAAATTCATAGGGCCCATTGCCCAGACGTGGAATCAGTCATCGACAGATTTGCCATAACATCAGCGCGGCGGTTGAATTTCAAATTATGATTTGGTAAGTTTGGTTGTCAAATTTTACTTCCAACATTTCGACTCCAAGTAACAAGTAAGTACAATGTCACCTCACTTAACCCCTCATTTTTCAATATTCTGGAGTCAAAAACATTGGCCAGGTGTGCAAGTGTGATCAATGATCTTTTGTTTGCTTTACAAATATCTTCTTTTGACATGTACCACCCCCCTTCCCCCATAAAATCTCTAGAGGCATCAACCCAAACTGCTCCTATATCGCTACGCAATAGAGTTTGAATAAATGACTGTACTTCGGCAAGCATGGGGCAGGTGGCACACTTCCCCCAATTTTGGCAACCAAGATTTTGGGCAAAATGTACAGCAAAATTGTGAACAATCAAAGAAAGACAGCCTCAAATTTGCAAGTTTTTGGACTGGGAAGTGCCATTTCCGGTAATCTATTGGCAGCATTTATTGGGAAAAAAATTCTGAACGCTACGCACCAACCCATGGTTGCGCTCCGCTTAGTTACTGTCACGGGTCAAAATTCATACCAATGAGTAGCCTCCTCCCCCCCAAACAAAAAACCTGCCTACGCCAATGCTCACTACTGCCGTGTATGCTTAAACACGTCAATCGGTATGTCAAATCCTTTGCCCCAAGAAACATACAGACATCTTCCGACATTCCTAAATGCAAGCCGTCCTCTCAACAGCTCAAAAAAACAAGAGATTGTTTTTGAACAATTTTGTAAACAAAAATCAATATACTACTTTTATTTGATTCAGTCTTCGAAAATTGCATCATTTATGAGGAAATCTTATTATGACGGAGTGCTTAAGATGGTACAGAAGAGGCGAGCCGGACGAACTTCCTTACAACGAACTGTTGCAAGGATGGTCAGAAAAAAAATGTCTATCAAATTCAAAGACAAAAACAAAGAAACTGGCCACAGATTTATCGGGAGATGAAAATGAAGCTTCCTATACTCACAACTACGTTGGAATCTGCAATGAGCACGAACATGGGAGCAAGATTGGAAAGACACGACGTCAACGAGGAAAGGACCTTGCCCCTCTCGTTGGCAGCCTCCATGCCATCATACGGCATCACAGAGGAAGCATGACGGAGTTTCAAAAAAACAATGGATTGCTCATGTGGATGGCCGGATGTAAACGAGATGTAATTATGCATCTTTTTTTTATAGTAATATCATTATAAATATTATTTGCCAAACATTAAATTGTGCCTTAAATGTTTTGTAATCGTCAATATTACACATATCCAAATTGTTACAAGTTTTGTTCTTTTATCTATGTTTATCTTCTCGCAGGGATTTAGTATACAATATAGTGCGAGTCGGGAAATTAATTGTAAAAAGTGAATAAGTATGGTTAAATATTGCTCAAATTCCCTTCAATTTCCTTCGTCTATGGCATTTGACTTCGAATTGAGGAATATTTTACCAAGATCTGCATCAATTCTACCAAAATTTGCATCAATTTTACCAAAATTTGCCTCAAAACTACCAAAATCTGCATCAATTCTACCAAAATTTGCATCATTTTAAGGCAATTTTCAGCCAATATTAAAGAACGACCATCATCATGATCATAGGCACAGTGGTGGGGAAAAACGAGCGATTTTCCCAGATAAAATGCTGGTGGCAAAAGTATTACTTCGCCCCCATATACTTTTTTTGAAAGGGGAGGGGGAGGGCTATTACACTTATTCAGACAAAAACAAGACCGCTCCCAATAAGAACGTCTCTCATTCGCCTATGGAGGGGTGGAAATTCCTTTTAGAAACCCTACTAATTGGTCTAAGAGGTAAAAATGGCAAATGAAGTCGCCAAAAGATTTCGTGTCTCTCGCCCAAATTCAGACACCCGCGCCCCTGACGAACATAACCCCTCTCTAGAGTTTCGTAACCCTTAGCAAAGTATGTATGGATGCGAACAAATGCAGCATTTTCATATCTAAAGTGTGTGTGTGTGTGTAGAGAAGAGGGAGGAGGGGGGATGGCAAAGTCCAACCGGGAAAAAACGCTATAGTGTTTAGATATACAACTCAACATGAATTTAAAAAAATTCCTCTAAATCTATTCTATTAAAATGAAAATTTTAATCCACTTTCTGGCGAAGTACGTTTAAAAAAATCATTAAATAATACCTACCCAAAAAACGGTTCCGGTTGTATTAGACATTTTGGAAGGAACGAAATGGATTTAAAACATGGTTTAATGTCAACCATGTAATGCCGATTTCCATTAAGCTATTTATTCATGCCAATCTAACTGATAATCATTTTTTTTTTAGATCAGGATGAGAGACAAGACTTGCCATCTGGTTATACCTTGTGTGTGGGTAATGTAAATAGGCAGATTACATCACGTCATTCCTCCTCTAAAGCAACAACGACTGTACTGAACATGATAAATGCATATGCAGCGCTGGATAGGGTAAGCAAAATCCATGTATCATAAGAATGCCTTGAAAATGATTTGTTGATAAAAAAACAAATGCTAAAAAAACACAAAAAAAAAACCTGGGTAATCAGTATTTCGGCATCTTGTCGTTCAGCTGAGAACGATAAGGATGGATGATTATGCGCTAACAAGACATACTTGCCTTGACTAGTTGACTCCCAATTTCCTACCTTTCAGCTTACTATCTCAACCCATGCCGTATTTCCCCTACCCAATTTAAGATTGACCATTGTTAAAAGGTTAATGTTTGAATTTTAGAGAGTTGCTAAAAATAAACCAAAAAAGTAAAAGGGAGTTGGAAACTTGAAAAGAAATAATCAAGAGATATACACTAAATACCTCTAACCACCTTGAATAGTTTCGACAAGATTTTTCAGTAGAACCTGTACGCTCATGAAAGAACTGCAAAATTGATTATCTAAACAACTAAAATTTCATCTAAAAGTTCATCATTTGTTGTTTTTATACCATTTATTACGTTTCCTTTACATCTTTCGATACCGTTAGAAGCAGTATACATCCATGTGCGTTCTGTATCATAAATGTATTGCGTCAAGAATCTTCGAATTAAAGTTAAACGGATTTAGTCTGTAATATATGTTGCGAATAGATTGTGTAGAAATATGTAGCTTGTTCATTTGCTCCAACAGTTCAGTAGGTATTGTTATTTTTTTATATTCTTTTTGTGTAAGAAAGGTTGATATTGACAAGTCATATTGCTTTAAGTCAAGTCAAATTATAAGTCATATGTTCGCAAATTATGCCAAGTCACAAGTCATTTGTTTGCTAGTCAAGTCAAGCCACAATAATTTTTTTATTTGATATTTTTCTCATGGGGAAAAAAATGGTGCTTGGCAATTTGTCCTTGGCGCACTGTTCCCACACCACTTCATCTGATACTTAATATTTCCTCGGATCCCGTGTTTTAAATATTTAAAAAAGAAATTTGTAGGAAGAATATAAATGCAATGATGCAAAGGGATTTTTAAATGGACAAGACGGGGTTGAGTGAGGGATTAAATAAAATGGTTGGCTAATCCACCTTCAAAATTAATATATTAAAATGAGATATGGATTAGGATAATATATCCATACAATGTTGGTAAATGCAATGTTATTTCTAATATATAGGTGGAGTGCATGGGTTACAGCGATGAGCAACCCACAGTAGAGGATGTGGCAAACATCACCGCAGTTTCCTATTTACCCTCAAAGACTGATATTGAAGACATGAAGGGAGAAATGGCGGAAATCGTGGTTGAGATTTTACAGCATTATGACAATGCAAATACTCCGGCTGGCGATGACAAGTGTGACGATTACCATCACCCTTATCCAAAGGAATCAGCCATACAAAGTGAAATAGTAAGTGGTAATATTATGAAGTAATGATACTGCTGACGATGAAGATTAAAATTTATGTTAATGATGAGTTTCATGGTACTAACATTGGGAGGGGATACTACTAACAAATGATACTAATTGATGAAATACATGCATGCAAATGAAGTTTGCACAACATCTAAAGTAATAAAGACAATTTCGTCATTGTACTTATTTGCGTATTAGCAAAATAACAAATAAATGGAATTATTATAAAAAATAAAGTGACATAACAAAAGGTTTAACTAATATTAATGAATTAGGCCTTTAGCCCATTTTCTTACATAGGTTCCGTTAAGAGCATTTCTCTTAGACAAAAATGAAACATCAGATATGATATGCCTGTTGGATAAGTTACATGAATATGTACCTCAGATGCCTGACAGGAGAAGCCTACATAAAGTTATTTTATATGGCGATGAACTGACGTGGGAAAGGGTAATTGGGGCTCAGAATGGACGAATGAATGGAATGGACATAACAGACAAAATACAGGGTGTTGTGCCAGTAATGCAAGAATGGCACAAGCGGGTTATTTTACTACAGGTAATCTTTACATTTATAAAAAAAATGTTTTCAGCATTTATAGGCCTGGGTCGTGGGGACCCGTCAAAATCAGATGTAAAAAAAAAAATCATGCTCTATAAATCATCGTTTAAAAAGAGATGTAAAATAAGCACGAGAAAACAAAATTCAAAATAGCAATTTGTAACTTTTTCGGTCTGCCAGTGCAAAGGCATGAATAATTTTTGCAGTTAAATGAAATCGCTCGGCTTAAGAAATTCATAACAACAACGCGGAAAAATCCGGCCATGCTGTGTCCGACGTCACAATCAGATGCTTCCTACAGCGAGGCTTGAACCACATAACTTGAAATTTTAATTACGTATATTGCGAATGTGTGCGTGATCGGTGATTGATCAATAGAATATCATAAAGAAAATTTAGGGTTTGAATTTAAATTGGGTTTTTAAGACGAGCGATTATCTTTAAGTTTGAGCAAATGATCTTACTCGATGTGCATCATAAAACAGATAAGCTTATAAGTAGTTCAACTTGTCACGTTTCATTCGTGACCTCGCGAATAATTCTTGATTCTTTTCAAAACAAACAATAAGAGTAATCGAACTTTATACGGTTATCAGATCATGTGATAATGGTTTGCTGTATTTCCATCAAACAGGACACATCAATATGTTGTACAACGGGCGGGGAGCCAGAGATGTTGGGAGCCTTAGTCAATATCAAACAAGTTTATAACCACCGAGCCGTGTCGAGTATTGTCAAGAGTGACTTTAACAAGTGTGAAGAATTCATGGAATTCGAAACAAAAGGTATGAAAAGCAATCAATTCATAATTTGCATTAATAATTTTGCTTGACCAATTCTTTATATAAAAAGTAAAGTGATTAAAGCAAGCATTTACAGGGGGCGCATGTCGATAACGTAATTAAAGATGGAAAAAAATAAAAAATACGATTTCCAATCTACAATTAGAAAAAATATGCTAAAATCACACTTTAGCAGTTTAACGCAAAACGTGAGAATTTGATATTTTGCAATTGGTAGCAAAAATGATAAGAAATACAGCATCCATACTATATTAAGCACAACAACAGATTTGATATGTGTGGGAATGCGATAACTCATAAAAACATATTCTAATTTCGATCTAAAGACATTAAATTTGTATATCCTTTAATTATTTTTTATTTCATTTTTGATGAAGGTACGTTGTGGCTGCTGCATATCACTTTCAAAAAAGAGAGCATGAACTTTCCAAAAAAGAAATTACCACCGCCATCGTGGCGTCGTGTTGCCGTGGCGTCGAGTTGCCGTGTGCCGGTGGAGCTGGAAGGGGACGAGGAGGCACCTACATCTACTTTGCATGCGCAATACCATTATTGTCGATGCAAAGCAGATGTAGGTGGACAAATGACGCTGTGCTCCAATAAGGAGTGCAGCACGGGATGGTTCCATAATCTGTGTGTTAAGGGAAGATAAATATAGAAAAGAAAAATGGTATTGCAGAAAGCATTGCCAGGCTTTTGGAAGAAAAAGGAAAAGACGGAGGGAATCAGATGTGGTAGAGACGGACAGTGTTAATGAATATAGTTTAGCGATTTTGTGGCAAGGACTAAATGCAATAGAAAGGAAGAGAGCAGTTAAAAAAAACCCAAGGGGATAGAGAAATAAGAAACTTGAAGTTTGACATCTTGAAATTCGCAAACAGAAATCACCCAAAATATTGTATCTCATCCCAACACCTCCTCACCCTCGTTGAAGGAGCGGCGTCCCCCAGGCTGAAAAAGCAGTTAAATTGGAACCGAACAATTAACATGTGTGGAGGAGCTGGACATAATATCAAAGCTGACTTAAAGATGGAGTTTTTAAACAAAGATTTTAAAGGTAAATAAAACAATTCTCCCAAATAACAGAACATTGATAGAAAAAATCGCCCATTTGCAATAATTTATAATGACAATTGGTTAGCTTTATGAAGAGGGAATTTGTGTACTCCAGTTTCATATCTATTTCTGTTTGTTATCAAAATGATCTTGACATTTACCACATATTTGAAACAATCAAGGGCTCGGAAACAGTGTTGTCGCTAGCTTCTAAAAATTGTGTGGGTGTACTACATCATAAGCCTACACTCGGGCAAGTTCCCGAAGCGTAGTATGTCCTGCATCCCAATGTAGGCTATGTATTGAATAAGTGAGCACAAAATAGGGGTGCTTTATTTATTTTTCATAAAAGCAAATCATGATTTTGCATTAAGTTATTTTAGAAAAGGGCACTGTTCTAATGGGGACACATTCTTCCCATTCAAGTGACTGACAAAAGTCAGAAATTGAGGGGCACTTTTCATTATTAAAAAGTGCATTATTTGTCATTTTTCGGAAAAGTGAGGAAACATACCCCCAACGCTGCCTCCCTGCACCTGTAACCGGATATATGTCATTGGCAGCATCGAGGTGAAAACCATCAATTAACCCTCAACATCTACAATAATAAATTATGAAACATTTTATTAAATGTGGGATGTAAGACTGAATATGTTCATTCCAGCCTCATATATGTATCTGGTTTTTTTTTTTTTTATGTAATAATTTTGATATTTCTTTTTTCTTCTCAGAATCTTTGAAACAATCGAGAGGACAGCTAACGGAAACAACAAGCAAAAGACACAGCAGATTGGTGGGGATGAGTAAGACATTGGATGCACAAGGAAGGAAATCACGAGCCGGAAATGACAATTGTAATGAAGATGATGTACTAGCATTGGCAGACAGCCTGGATGAAAATGACGTGTTTGACGTAAAGCCAGGGCGTGGGCATACGTCCTTTCCTGAATTTGTTCACGAAGGTCTCAAATGGGATATCGAAAAGTTGAAAAAAAGAATGATCAAGAAAAATGATGAGTGGGTAGAACGAATGAAACTGGTAACAAAAGAGAACGAGGAAGCTCTGCCAGATTAAAACTATCTACCAGCATGTCTTCTTTTTTCAAATGAGCGATAACCCATTGTAGACTTTCATGACTCAAATTCCGGAAATGACGTATGTCTAACCAAAATCTGTGATAATATTATATCTTGAGTGACACCTCCTTGACTATAGTTTAAACGATTATCATTTTCTGATTTCATTTATGATGTTATTATAACTGAATACTGTTACACATGTTACAAGAACGAGGACTCCAAAATGTATGTTTTTCAGATGTTATGGTAAAAGCATATAGGCTATAGGTAGGCTAGATAATTTCTAAATATGTTTAACCAGTATAGATTCACGAACTCTTATATTTTGGTATTGAATGTTAAAAGGTAGTGGGTACGATTCCCGTCGTTTTGACAGCTGCATACATTGTTTTCCTGAACGTTGAACAAGACATTTTACTTGCTTCAGTCTTACTCAGCTGTAAGGTGAGTACCAGCAATGCTGGTGAGTTAATCTGCGATGGACTGGCAGGGTGAATCGTATACTCTGAGCCATTTGCGCCATGAAACCTGGGGATAAGAACCGGCTTTATGAACCTAATGGCTCGGATTGATTTCTTTAGCTATAGAATGTTAAACGTCATTACATCATCTAAAATGCTGTTTATATCATATCAGTCAGCAGAGCTATTTTTGCAATAGGCATATGGATGTATTATAAGGATGGCGTCATTCGCTGTTACACAAATGTGCACTCAACTTGCAAGCTGTATGTTGCGTCGTTGTATATGGTCAATTTCCAAGATTTTGTAATAGATTTCTTACAAAAACTAGACCGTTTTATTTATGTATATAAACAACTTTTGCTCTGAGTCGTTACTACATGATATGCTACATTACGAGTTTTATATGTTAATTATTTTACACACGTAAATCAACATAGCACATCGGATAGGAGAGCAGACTGATGTGGGGTAGCGGCATATGAATAATCATGTATTTTACAGTTTGTTCATGATAATAGTAGGCCCTTACTAACAATAGATTGTATATAGTGTTTTATTTCGAGACCGAAAAGTCATTGGTCAGTTGCTTGAAACGAGGTGGTTACAATATTACATTTCGTCTAAGCAAAATATATTTTGAATTTTCGTTTATTGCGTTGTTATGGTAAATTGAATATACAGTGTTGCGGGGCTTATTTAACAGCATATAAGCAGCATTTTTGTATCAAAATGGCCGTCAATTAGCACAAAACATCACTCTAGACTAGTTGGTTAACTCTCGGTCGGGGAGCAGCCTAGGAAATAGGAACGGCCCATTCACATGTAATGGTGGGGGAACCAAAAATATCCATATCGAAAGCAGAAATATTTCACTGGCATACTGAGTTTCTTTCAAACGTTATAAATAGTCAGAAAATCTGTTTTAATGTCAAGAAAATCAACATTTTTCTCACTTTCTTTATTTTGCATTGATGAATTAATGACAAATTATATGAAAGGAATGACTTAAACGTATAAGTAGACGACTAATATTTTGGAACAAGAACAATCTTTTCTATTATCAAACTATTACTAGTGTTTGTTATATCATCACTTCACCACGTGAACACAAACATTACAAATTTTAAAAACAAAATGCAGTATATATAATGTTGTATACAAAAAGTATACAAAAAGTAGTAAAACTTTATACAAAGGAGGAACTTGGACATAAAGTAAATGGTTAAAGTGCTCTTATATAGCGAATGTGGAAAAACTAGCCAAACTTTCCAAAAATAACTCAAAACTACGTATATTAAGTAGACCATCTGACCATGGCAGACTAAGCCTGGGCCGTCAAGTTTCATGAAAGAATCGCGCTCTTACATCAGCAATATTCGGTTTTTCCACATGTTAGAAAATCGAACATCTCAAGGCCACCAAAAATGTATGCATTACTGCCCACACACTTCATACATACAGTGTACGTTTATACATCTGTACATACACTGTACGTGCAGAGTTTATTTTGGGAATGGTTTAAGCAGACACAGCGTGTACATTATTTAGGAAATATTTAGTAACGGTGAGGGTATTGCGAATAGTACTCCCGTAGATGTCGGTGCACAATATTGGCATGTGTCTCACCTTGGTGTGGTAGGTTTTAGCAGGCCACACTTTTTGTAATGCTGGCTACGCTCTTAATACCCAAGTAACAAGATTATGATTACTTTTCCGTATGACAGATGAAACAGAAAGACTTTGAGAAATCTGAAGTTGTCATAGCACATTTAGTCTGATTTCATCCGTTTCAACAAAAAGCGATACAGAACTGTAAACTTTAATTTATCCTTAACGAAACAAGATTGATGGATGCTTCACCTATTTGTTTCTTTCGGATTTCATATGAAATCTATTGTCCTGACTACTTCAAAGTGTTTTATATTTTTGTCTCAGAAGATTTCTTATGTATGATAATCCCATATATGGTGCATGACGGGAATAAAATCATTGGGGCACCCTCGACCTGCCCCTATCCTAACAATACTAATTCTAATATGCGTATTAAGTTTTGGTAAAATAACTAAATGTGTTAACCCGAGCCATAATAAGATATAATGATTTTATGTATTTAGTTTATTAACTAATACAGATTTCAAATGAAATTATTTTACTAAATACATATTATTTTTTAGTTTATTAGCTTATTCATTTGAAACAAAGACAAGTTTTACGGCAATTCGAACAACACAAACAAAAAGCACACTTACAAATATTACAATTATCAGTACATTGGATTCTATTTTCATTATTTGACTCATTTGTGCATCCCCTAAGTCTAAACCGTTCTATACCCGCCCGTACACATAACCTATTGTTGGTGGACATAATTTTTTTGTAATCTATTTCATCTATTTGGGAGTAATACCTTTTAAGAGGATAAGTGATAGATACACCTATACGACCATCACGTGCCCTCCCCCCCCCCCCATCCAATCTCCTGCCATAAATTAAGTAGCGTTTTTAGCACCCCCCGATGTACTACCCTATCTATCCCTGAAAACTGAACCCCCAACCCACAAGCTACCGTCGCTATTAGAACCTGGATTGTACCACATACATCCTTAAGATCATCAATAATTTGTCTTTGACTCCGCCCATCAGTAGCAGAATAAAACATTTCAATCAACCTTTTCTCTGGTTTACAAATCTCATCTTTGTAAGCCCGCTTATCCAAGACCCTACTCAACCACATATAAATCGATGTGCACATCCCAATTGTTTGAACAAAAATGATATTTTGTGGAGAATCATTCTTCACGTCTTCCGTCACCCATTCGAATTCATTTTCAAAACTTTCCCGGCAGTGGCGAATCTTGATAAAAATGTTTGGCCTGTAATAATGATGAGATACAAATTTGATTTATTCTAACAATTGACGATTCAGTAGATTGTTTTTATAACATATATAGTATAGTTCATTTCTCTACAAACATTTTCAGTTCTTTGCGATAAAAACCAATATCTATACATTCCGCATGAATTCGCATGCAAATAAGGGACCCTCATTTCGTAAAGTGACGAATGTAAAGATGCATAGTGACGAATGTCAACTTTAAAACTTATCATCCCACATAGCAATCGAGGGCGGATGCAGGAATTTTAAAAAGGAAGAAGGGGGTGTCGGAAGAAACACGGGGCAAAAGGAGGGGGCAGAAAAATAAAGTGAGGGCACTTTTTGACATTCATTGAGGGCACTTTCCATTTTCATGAAAGTGCCCTTTTGTCAGTTTTCGAAAAAGTGGTGGCACTTACCCCTGGCACAGGTTCCTTCACATATGGTTTGAGCATCATGGCGAGATTTGGGGAAACTTGCCTTATACACCTTTTTGCCAAATGTATATTTTTTGAGTGATGATTTAATGTATCCTAGCGTGATTCCCCACTCACTCCGCCTATGGGGTTGAAATTAGGAGCTAGGGCCATTGTCCCATGGGGCGAATACGTTTAAGGGCCTAAGTTTTTGAAATAATTGGGATCGTTCCCCTTTTCCTCATGTACGGTACCGGCACTCGGTATCAGATCCCCTGATACATGTTTATAATTATACTTTGCATGTACTACGTAGTATTTGTGAGTGAGTGGAATTCTATTTGTTTGTAAGCTTCAAGAATGACTTAGATTAATCTGTAACTTTCAAAAAGGGCATCTCCTGCCCCGCTTCGCCCTCAAATTTCAAAAGGGCACGTTCTGCCCCTGTCCGCTTAATATAAGTCATCTTTTCTTTCTTTTTTTATCATATATCAACTGCTGTTTACTTCATGTGAGGTCAATGACCGTGTCTGTGCAAGCCACTTGATCACAACAAAATTTGAACAAATTTATTATCCTATATCCGTTACTTGTCAATTATATCCAGGAACATTATTTAACATTATAAGTGAAAAGAAATAAAGACAACGAAAACAAATTGACTTGTTTTGAAAAATATTTTAACCATTTTAAGGAGACAATGTATCGATTTATACTGAGAAGGAACCGAATTTAGGGTTGAGGTACCATAATTGTACTTGTAACAAATCATTTTACAAAAGTTTAATAGATATTTATATTTTTCAGAAAAGTTTCTTTTATTGAATTTATTGATGCAAATTTGCAATTTGAAGTTCGCAATTGGGATCCATCAGGGAACAAAGTTCCCATACCTTTCAAAATGTTGTTCCGCTACCGTAAAGCAAATAATAAGAAATTGATATTTTCGGACCATTGAACATCAAAGTTAGATGTATAGAAATATTCGTACATTTCTATACCTCTGTAAAATGAGCTTAGTTAATTTCATATATAGAATTAAAAGAATTTTGGATTTTCCAAGTTACGGTCATCATCTCACCTGTCAGGAAGCGCGGTTACACATGCAGTGTCTTCTGTCAGCCCTAGATTGTCGAAGATGTCGCCTCTCACTTTTTCAGTGGCTGTAGCTGTAACAGCCACAGTTGGAGCCAAGTGAAAAATCGCTCGCAGTTGGGAACCAATGGTTCTATATTTCGGCCGAAACTCCAACCCCTAAAAAAAAAAAAAAAAATCTAGATGTGCAAAACATTTACCAAAAATACATGCACAGATTTAATTAATTTGACTCCATTTGTTTTGAAATGTAGTAAATTTTCCTAAATATACAAAATTGTATTGAAATATGTTTTAATTTGAATTGCCGACACTTGTGCTGGCTCAATCAATAGAATATATCATTTTGATCCATCGTTTGATGTTATAGCGCCTTACCAAGATATAATCTTGCATGTCTAAAGTAAAAACATTACGCATACAAATGAAGATATACTTGATCACTTTTTACTCTATACTTAAAAGACAAACATCTTGTGGATATATACACTTATATACAGCCATAAGAGGGGATCAGTGGTACAACTAGACATTTTTTGCATGGGAGTCAAATCATTAAAATAAAACTCAATTAAAGCTACACCCGAATCCAAGGTAACCCACAAATAAAATCAAAGCCATAGTCAGGCAGAGATGTATTTGTGTTTTTAATCGTTTATAGGAATCATTCCAGACTCAGCAAGTTTTCCCAATATTTGAAGAAATTTGTTTCTCCAATAAATAGGAAAACTGTCCGGAGATGGAAGAAAATTGCCCGAAATTCGAAGAAAATTATATGGGAAATAAAACCTTCCCGAAAATTGGAGAACCTTTTCCGAAAATTGGCCAAAATTTTACGAAAATTTCTCCAAAATCGAAAAACCTGCCCTAAAAATCAGGGAAATTTCTTGAAAATTACCTATGCGAAATTAGTTTTCCAAAAATCGAAGAAAAGGGTCCGTAAATTAAGAAAAGTTTTGAAAAAATTGTCCAAAAATTCGTAAAATCGAAAACCTGATCAAATGCTATCCACCTTCCTCCTCCCCTCTCAAAAGCCAAAAACTGTCGTGAAGATATTACTCAAAATTAATTATTCACACATTCATTGCGATTTCTCCTTCATGATAGTTTTCGAGTAACCTGAGTATGGTCCCATACGGCCATTATCCAGGTCATGAGTCTGTGAAGTGAATAAAAGGTAGACACGGATTCCAGCCCGAAAAGTCAGATAGTTGGGACTGGGTACAATATGTTTTTGATATACGTATACACATGCAGTTGCAATACATCAACGAATCATTGATTTTTAAACTGTTTAATAGGCCATAAAGTCTGACAGTTTACTGATAAATATTATTCAGTATTATCTTAAATATGAGTTTTGGTCAAATTAAGCTTCATTTTCTGCACAGATTGCAGATCTAAACAAAGAATATTTATGATTGACTCCACTTTAAACTATTTTATACCCCGTAATGTTACAACTCAAAAAAATTCAGAATTTTCTGTTTTTCATTGTGTAATAAGTTGCATTATTGATACCCATGTTTTTTCCCTTTCTTTTTAAAGTTAAGAAGAAAGCGTACTTACCACTCAGAAATACAGTGTGCTTCGTCAAAAGCGAGTAAGCATATGTTTTATGCCTCTTAGAATAGACCACTTACTTTCTGGGCTAACATACAGCACATACGCAGAGCAACCCTTTGAGTCTAATAAAGAAAATATAAAAGTAAATTAGCATTTCAGCTCAAATATTATATGGTTATGATTTGCTGATAGTATTGTGTCACCAACGTAGTAAAAAGGAATATTAAGTGTTGAAAGAGTGTATTGTAAATTCCATTTGAACAAAAACTGTTATCATATGTGTGAGAGGCATGTTGTAAAGGTTTTACAGAAAGTAGGTTAGGTATTTAGCATCAACATTTGAGTACGATCAATTTGCTGAAAATTATTTTCGTTTAACTATTAAATTCGTGCAAGTGGCACGACAAAAGCAAAACAAACGGAATTACCAAGAATAATTAAGGCTATTCAACAATACAGAACTTTGCCAGAAGTATATTTCCTAATTAAAAACGCATTGACGTATTCTCAAGACCAAGATTTACGGACAGACTGAATATCATACATGTCATACCTCTTTGGAACGATTGCGTGCGAGAAGAAAAGGTTTTATGACGGGGTATGAGAGACTGGGTAAAATGTTATTGCTATGCCAAATATTTGGGACATGTAGGGTGCAACCATGCACGGGATCGATTCTCCGAGTTGAAGCGTTATGACTAATTTTCTTTAAACATTTGGAAAATAAGTTTCAAATTTCGAGAATTTTTTGTTTTAATTATCGAAAATGTTTTCATGTTTTTTGGTAAATTTGCGTCATTTCCTGGAAATTTTGTTTTAATTAGCTTAGCCAAGCTATTTACAATAATTTTTTTACCTATTATTGGGTAATTATTTTCCCAATTTTACTTCCCAAGCGAGCATAATGTATGCAAGCGGGCAACTGGGTCACCATCTCAGATGGAAAGGGGTAAGGGCTTCCTCTTTCACTTCCACAGCCTACTTCATACACCTTTGGGTCACAAAATGACAAAGAAATACAAAAGGTGGCATATCAAGGAATACATATATGGAAAAGAAGGTTGTGAATGAACTCCATGAAAAATACACCGGTTTAGTCAAAGGAATAAGTTATGGACGGTTTTTAAATAGCATAATTGTAAGAGATAGATCGACAAAAAAAAATGGGATAAATCGAGACTTTTTGAAATAAACATGCATTTCAAGAAACATGCCGAGAAAAATGATAATGGTATAAACTGTCGTTTATATAGTTTAATTTATATTGTGCATGGTGTTAGGGTTTATTATACGTTTGTTAGGTTGAATATTTGAGTTTTGTATGTGCATTGTTCACTTTGTATAAATTATTTAATGGGAGAAATAACAACCATCTGACCATGGAAGCACAACAAATGTATATGATTGAAGAACATTAAACAGTCAAAGAAAATTACAACTAGATAAATTTATTCTAATTCACGTTTCAAACCAGCGATTAAAAAAAAACGTAGCAATATAGTGGTTATAACCCACAATAGAAGTCTGGCTCATTGCTGAAGGCTTTTGATGTGGTATACGTCTTCAGACCGTATTGTCTCAATATTTGCATTTGGTCTCTGATCAAGGCAATCAGTGGCGACACAACTATTGCCGTCATTTGACATTGATTAGCCTAGATCAATGTTAATATGGTCTCAATTTTGAACAAATGACAAAAAGTTTGCTATGTGTATCATTTAATCTTTATTGGCAATATATATGGAGAGCCGCATTGCCATACGTAATAGAATAATTTTGAAAATTCACAGAGTCCTTATTTGTGCATAGATTTTTGAGGTCTTTATTTGATTTCTGCAATACATAGGTTTACTTTAAGAACCGTTTTTTGTGTTATATTCCTTCAAAAAGTCTTACAACCGAGAGTGCCCTTCAACTTAAAATCAAATTGCGGTCATTGTAAATGGTGTTTTATTAACATCTCCTACTAGGGCCTGATTTATGATTATAGGAATCTTAGGAACTTCCCGACGTGGGTGCCCCTTTCAGAACGTTTGCGTCCATACAAATAGAATATTACCGAGTATAATCACATTTACATGATAAACTTTTATATGAGCGTATTTCAAGGACAAAACTTTTCCCTTAACAATTCGAAACAAACTATTTTTATTTTCTCTTGGCACAATTTTTTCTTCATTCATTCTACCATCAAAACTTTCTTTTAAAAAATATAGTTAGCATTCCTTTAGAATTATAATGGTTGGCCTTATGAACTCAAATATGAATGTACTACAACTTTCATACTATCAGTGTTTGAAAAACAGTATCGTTTCCAATGATTAATTTGGGAAAAAATAATTTTAAAAGGGGTCAATATTTAAGAGCCACCGAGGTATATGATAGGAGCAACAACATCGGAGAAGACAATAAGAAAAGGGTCCGTAACTAAGTAAGCACGAGGACCATAAAAGGGACCACTATATTGGAGTAGGCGATCAGAAAGGGATACTATATAAACAACCGACGAGTTCCGCGAAAGGGCCCCCAGCATTAGGGAAGGCGATCAGAAAAGGGTTCCTATTTAACTGTTTAAGCAGCGTGACCGCCGAAAAGCCTTTGGCCCCTGCGGAGTTACGCTCATGGCTGTAGGCCTATTGCATAATTTTCTTGTATAACTAGAGGTGGAATGCAAAATAGCCCTTTTAAAAAGACAATGATAATGAGAAAGTAAACATTGATTTAAATATGACGGCACGTGGCAATGAGGAAGTTTGATTTCTCTTCAATACAAGCAAAGAGCTTCCACATAGGTGCAAGCTCTTTGTTCTAATTATCTTTTAATCGACAATATTTGAACAAATTTGTTACAATAATAGATTTTTAGACCTGTTGTTCTTATATTTACCCATTTATTTGTTTAATGTATATTTCCCAAAATGGACATGTTTTGAATTAAATAATATCTTATCATGTCGGAAGCTGGCAGAAAACGTCTTTCTTGTTCATTACTTTTGTAATCACTTTTACTTGACTCTCCTTTAGTTTGTCAAAGTGAAACACATACTTCGTTTTAACCTTATCAAATAGATCAACAGTGTCTTCTTCTGTAAACGCCATTGTTGAAATGTAGATAGGTATAGTAGTGTAGTTAACATATCAGTTCTTGTCCATACCTTCAGCATCCTAATTTTTGTTTTTATTGGTACGCACGGTTGTTGTTCGAATTGTTAATGTACGCCCGCGGAATATTTGTACCCTGTACGTTCATAGTGTTTTTAAATAACTAGGTACAGACACTTCAACGCTCTGCATATAGTATATCATCGCGGAGAAGGGCCAGTGAAAAATTGCTTATTTTAACCAATTTTCAACAGCCATTAAAGTTTATAGCGTAAGTGCCTATTAAGATTATGTCATTTGGGTATGATCATGCTATTTTTAATTAGTAGGACAAATTTGCAAACCTATAATGCCAAAAGGCAACAGCCACAAATTTGTCGAAGAAAGGCTTATTTTAATATTCGCTTATGTTAAGCGTCGTCGTTATAAAGTCGGTTACGCGATTATGTATATGATCTGCAATAATACTAAGGCCTAAAATAATTTTTCCACGTTATAAAATCTGTAAAATAAGAGGACATGCAGCCTTCTGACTGTGTACAGCCGACTTGGTGCATATGGTTACAGTACAGCAGTCATATTATTTCTTGTTATCTGACTAAAGTTCATAATACAAGATTGTTAAGTACTGGCCTGACTAGAGCTTTATAAGCAGTGGATTTAACGTCGGTGGGACAGTTTGAGAGGTTATGTTTTAATAGGCCAAGTACAGAGTTAGCTTTCTTGGTTATGTTATGTATATGTTTATCCCATCTAAGTTTATTATCAATTTCAACACCTAGGTATGGGTGGGAGTTGACATGTTTTAGTGGCTGGTTGCATAAGGTATAAACAGGTGATTTAAAGCATTTCTTAGAGGAAATTGACAAGATGTAGCATTTAGAGGGGTTGAAATTCATTTACCATTTGTTTTGCCATTGTTCAAGTTTGTTAAGATCATCTTGGAGGATTTGTTGGTCAGAGGGGTTATCAATTGTTCTGTACACAAAGCAGTCATCAGCAAACAGTCTAACCGTGCTGTTTATATTATCAGGGATGTCATTTACATATAAAAGGAAAAGTAATGGACCCAAGACAGTATTATTATTATTGCAGTTATTTATATAGCGCCTCTCCCGTGGATCGAAGCGCTTTACAATAAAATTGATAATACATAGACAAACTCTTAATATACAATAACAAAACAAATTTAAAACATTTGCAGGACAATATAAAAGCATAAAAGAATTAATGAAAAATAAAATATAAACAAACAAAAAAGTAGATAAATAAAACAAGAAATCAAATATTATAGACAGCATAAAACTTAATCAGTAGGAAAAAGATGAGTCTTAAGGGCCTTCTTAAAAGTATAAACAGTTTGAGCCTGACGGATTGCAATGGGTAGATTATTCCACAAACGTGGTCTCAGGACAGAAAAGGCGCAGTCCCCACTGACACGATTAGTTCTTGGCACTACAAGGCGAGTGATATCCTTGTTGGCGGATCTTAGACCAACGCGTCCAGGCTTATAAATATGCAGCAATTCTTGAAGGTATGAAGGCGCATTCTTTTTAATGCAGTTGTACACATGCAGTGCGATCTTGAAATCGATTCTCTGCTGGATGGGCAACCAATGAAGAACACGCATAAGAGGGGAAGCGCTTGTACGTCTATCAACACAAAAATTATGCGCTGCACGATTTTGAAGTCTTTGCAAGCGTTGAAGGTTTTCACGTGATATGCCACCAAGCAGGAGTTGACATAATCCAGCCGAGAAAGGGCGAGAGATCGCACTGCATGAGCACAAGTATTTTGATCAATGTACCGTCTGATTCTAGAAATATTACGCAAATGAAAATTAACAGTACGACATATTGAAGAGATCTGGGAATTCATATTCATACAAGGTTCAAACATGATACCTAAATTTTTAACGGATGATGAAGGAACAATCACAGACCCACCGATCCTCAAATCAATGGACTTGATGGAATGCATTTGTTTTTGATGAAATGATCAAAAATTCAGTTTTGTGTCATTAAGTCTAAGTTTGTTATGAAGCATCCAGTCTTTAACCGCCGCAATGCAATTTGACAAGCGAGCTTGGGCAGCTTCCCTATCATCTCCTGGTACCTTGTGGTACACCGGATAAAACCTGTTTAGAATCAGAAATTTTACCATCACAGACAACACGCTGGATGCGGTTGTTGAGGAATGATGCAAACCAGGCCAGGAGATTTCCATCAATGCCATTGGCGGAAAGTTTGGATAACAGGCGCTGGTGTGGGACTTTATCAAAGGCTTTTGAGAAGTCAAGAATAGCCATAGAGTCGTTACTGTTTTGGTCAATTTGTTTAGAGATATCATTTATTGTTAAGAGGAGTTGTGTTTCAGTCGATCTTTTTGCACGAAAACCATGTTGTAAATCAGTTAAGATAATATGCTCATCAAAGAATTTCATCACATGTGAGTGGATTATATGCTCAAGGATTTTACTACAAGCGCAGGTGAGGGAAATAGGTCTATAATTAGCTGGGTTTTGTTTATCACCTTTTTTAAAAACGCTACATATGTTTGCTTCTTTCCACTTGTTAGGGATAGTACCATTATCGATAGAGGTTTGAAAGAGATCAGTTAGAATTTCATAGAGGTCATCAGCGTGTGTTTTTAGAAACCATGGTGGTATTTGGTCAGAACCTGAGGCTTTGTTGGGGTCTAGGTCATGCAGTTGCTTTTTGACACCTTCTGGGGTAATTATAAGTTGGTTTATTTTGCTGTTGAAGGGTAGTTTAGTTACAGGGATTTGGGAGGTGTTTTCTTCTTTGAAAACACTGAAAAACTGGTCATTTAGAATGTTAGCTTTAGTTTTACTGTCACTGCAGAGTTTACCATTATTTAGTAGATCAGACACACCTACAGAGTTACTTCTTAATCTTTTGATATAGGACCAAAATGCCTTGGGGTTTTCATTAAGTAAGTTTTTAAGTTTATCACAGATGAAGGAGTTTGTAGCTTCTTTGAGGTTTTTACGGACAGCCACCTAAAGCTTTTATAGGTAGTCCAGTCATTGGCTTGTTGATTAGTCTTAGCTTTTTTAAACAGTTTATGTTTTTTCCTGCAGAGACGGCGTTGGATACGGGTGAACCAGGGCAGATTTAGTTTAGTTGAGGTGAATTTGTGAGGCGTGTTTTTATCAATAATCAATTTAATTTCCTGTTTAAAGAAATTGTATTTTTCATCAACATCAATGGAGTTATAGAATTGAGTATAATATTGCAGTTTAAATTTGGTCAGGTCTTCTTTTATTCGTTTTATGTTAGCTTTTTTCTTTAAATAGATTTTACGTTTAGGCAACTTTTTACGAGGAGGGGAGATATTTAGGGTCAGTTCAACAATATCATGGTCACTTTTACCGGGAAAGACATTAGCTGAGGTAACAGCTGGTGAATTGTTAGTAAAAACAAGATCAAGGATGTTGTTATCTCTGGTGGGTGACTGCACCATTTGATTGAGATTGAATGAATTGGTCATTTCAAGAAGAATTTTGGCTGCTGCGGAGGAAGCGTTAGTTCCTGAAATAATGTTTTTACTCCAGTCAATGTTAGGTTGGTTGAAATCACCAGCAAAAATAACATTGTTTTTGTCATCATTTTTACCAAGCTTTTGGAGGGATTTTTTTAAACTCAAGTAGGCTAGTGAGATCATTGTGACTGGGTCTGTGTTATGAAGTAGTTTACTATGCATATCTTAGATCTTATTTCTCAGTATTTTTTATCCTTGGACTAAAATTTCATTTCTAACACAAAAATTTAACAAGAGTATTTTTAGTTGCAATTTTGTAAATCAAATTTATAAAATCATCAAAAAATCTTAACATTTTCAGTTATTTTAATAACGGAATAAAGTTGTATTACAAGAAACACATTTTGCTGAAGTTGTACTGCTATATTAGGATTTGACCAGAATTTTCTCTTTTTATTTTTTACTTTTGGTTTTATTCCATTGTAATTTGGTATTTTAACTATTTTACTGTTTAAATAGGGGACTTTCAAGTACAAACTAAGCCAATTATACACTGCATGTACTGTGTACTGCTGCGATAATATACGTGCGAATACTGGCCTGATTGTGCTGTTTTGCCGTTGAAGTGAAATAAACAAAAAACGTGTGCATAATTAATGTAGATCCTCATTTAAATGTAGATCCTGCATTTTTGTTTTACTTTTCACTGTTTATTTTGATTTATTTAAGTGGTTTTATTGACTTTTTTAAGAGTTTTGAAGCATATTTTTCAGGATTTGGATTTGGATTCAGATATTTTTTAAGTTTAAGTTTATTTAGGGATAGGAATATGTTTTAGGATTAGAATTTAGGTTTAGGGTTTAGGTTTAGGATTAGGTTTTTAGGATTAAACATCATTTCTCGCTATAAATTTTCAGTCTTTTCAACCGCAAGAACCTCCATTTCTGTGGGTATGACTTTTAGTCTCCGCAAGCAGAAATTAAGAAACTTATCACAGATAACCTAGTGATTTTACGCATCAGTTATTATACACTGTATGCAAACAAAAGAAGTGTTACTGCCAGGCCAAACCAAGTGTGTAACTTATGGAAGAGGATTGCTCTGGATTGTGAAAGGATGTTTTCATCAGTGAGTTATTTAAACTCTGGTGATTTTAAGGGCAACAGACTGAAAATTTATAGTTGGACTTATTCATCATGTAGGTTTAGATTAGAGTTTAGGATTAGGTTTTAGGATAAGGGTTTAGGATAAGATTTAGGATAAGGTTTTTAGGATTAGGGGTTAGGATTAGAATTTAGGATTAGGGTTTAGAATTAGAAGAAGGTTTTTAGGATTAGGTTTTAGAGTTAGGATTAGGTTTTAGGACTAGGTTTTAGGATTAGGGTTTAGGATCGGATGAGGTTTAGGATTAGGGTTTAGGATTAGGATTATGCTTTAGGAATAGGTTTTATGACTAGGATTAGGGTTTAGGATTAGAAGGACATACACAAAATCACCAAACATTTACTTGGAGAAGTAACCTGTAAAGCTGTTCCTCAGCATACCAGTGAAACAGAGTCGGCAGATCAATTTGGAAAGTACTTTAAAGAAGAAAATTGTCAACATCCGTTGTGATATGGTAACTGGATAAACCTACCTACCACTACTGGACCCTTCTGAAGAAGAGAAGACTAATGCTAGGTTGCTGGAACTGGTACCAGCATCACAGGATGAGGTTAGGAAGATCATCAAGGCATCACCTAATAAATCCTGTGCCTTAGATCCCGCTTACCAACTTGGCTGCTGAAGGTGTGTTTGGAACCTTTACTTCCTGCTATTACAAATATAGTCAACCTCTCTCTCATGAATGGTGAAGTACCACCAGTACTGAAATCCGCACACATTATACCTCTGTAAAAGAAGGAGGGCCGATCAGGACAATTTCAAGAATTACCGTCCTGTGTCCAATCTGAGCTTCCTATCAAAAGTAGTGGAGCAAGTGGCAGCAAGTAGATTCGATGCCCATCTAAAGGACAATGATTTGTGCGAGCCTTTCCAGAGTGCATACACAAAGTTCTCTTCAACCGAAACAGCACTTTTGAAAGTACAGGCTGATATACAGTCTGACTTAGATAGGAGTAATGTAGCGCTGCTGGTGTTGTTGGACTTCTCAGGAGCGTTCGATATGATAGATCACCAGGCACTACTTCAACGTTGTGAAAACATGTATGGTATTAAAGGAACAGCCCTGAAGTGGATATCATTAATCTCCCCAAGGGTCTGTTTTAGGCCCCAAGTTTTACACTATGTACATGTACACAAAGCCACTGGGGAGCCTTATCAGTAAGCATAAGCTGGCCTACTATCACATGTACATGTACGCTGATGATACGCAGGTATATTTGTCTTTCAGCCCAAAAAACATTGCAGACCAGAATAGCAACATTTGCAGATTAGAGGCATGTTTGTGTGATATAGAGCAATGGATGGTAAATAACAAGTTAAAGTTGAACTGTATTAAGACAGAGGTGATGCTGTTTAGCACAAAGTGGAGCCGGTATAAATTGGATGTGGCTGTTAATTTTGGAAGTGACAGAATAACACCTACTACGTCTGTGAGGAACCTTGGTGTTGTATTTGACAAAGCTATGTCCATGAAAAAGCATGTCAACCGAGTCAGCGGTCTTGCTATGCGCACATCAGGAACATCGGACCGAATCGCCTATTGCTGAATACAGAAGCCACAAAATCTTTAGTGCACAGTGTGATTACTTGCGACTTGACTACTGTAATGCGCTACTGTGTGGTGTAACAGACTCTTTAACGACAAACGGGCAGCGTGTTCAGAACACAGCCGGCCTGAGTAATTACTCGCACAAGAAGATCTAAACATATGCGCCTGTGCTGAAAAGCTCCACTGGCTTCCCACGTGGGTTACTAATTAAGTTCAAGGTTATCGTGCACACTTTGCGGGCACTATGGGCTTATCACCTTCTTATATGACAAATATGTTTAAACTGTATACTCCAGAGCGTGCACTCAGGTCATGTATATCTTCAAGTCATTAGTACGACGAACAAAAACTGTCAGTTATCATGACAAATCTTTTAGAACAATAGCATCAGCACTCTGGAACAACCTTCCAAAGTGATGTCGAGAAGTTGTATGATGAGACCAGGGTACTATACACCAAAGTACATGTAATCAGTTAACATTTCTTATTCATACAAAAAGAAAAACTCTTATCCTAGTAAATCATAACCATTTTTCAAGATATCCTGATATGAATGTGTTTTTGAATTGTATATTGACAGCTAAATTTCCTTGTCTCTTTTTTTCAAAAAGAGAGTATTTTGAATAGAACAGCCTGTAGCATATTTAGTTTTGAGTTATAGATTTAATATCAGAATTTGAATTGCTTGTACAAATGCAGAATTTAATGTATGAACATGTACTTTGGTGTACAGTTTCTTAAAAAATTCATTGTATTCCCCTCTTTCTTCAGTCTTCGAATTTGTTACAATTAATCTCCAACCTTGAGTTAATGATGCATTTGACGTCATTCAGTTTGAGACAAGCCCCACCCACTCAATCATTTTTGACGAGTTGTGACTTTTGTTTTAAAATAGATACCTCAACAAGTTCTGCGGTCTCAGTGTAAAATGAAATCCGGGTACGGTTGTTTTCGATGTCGCCCTGGGTTTATTGTTTTAATCTTGGAAAAATATGAACTTTAAATTTGTTTTTTCTCTTTTTGGGTAATTTGGCCCACAAAGAGAGTAATTTTATTTTTGGGTATATAAAAAGTAGGCTGAAATTTGCCGTGTGCTCCTGACCGTTTTGCCAGATTTTGAAATTTAAGTGAGGTTTGTTTAGAAAGCTTTTAAGATGCCCCACATTTTGATATCATATACAATTTGTTGCGAAAACATTCAGGGGGGTTAAAAGCATATGAAAAATTGTGACCTTGGCCTATGTAAGGTTATGAGCTGTGTATAGTTTGAATCGTAAAATATAGAATTTGACTAGCACTTAACTAGACTTTGTACAATGTAACTTGATAAGTCAGACCTTTCTACAAGTTCGAAGTGAATCAAGTCTGATATAAAATGGATACAAATATTACATATTTTATTTTCGGTTCTCAAATGCTAGGTTCATTTGTATTTTTTTTCATGCCTTCCAAATTTTGTATTGATTAGTTTTGCTCTAATTACGTATTCACTTTTTCGAGGGAAGTCACTTGTATCATCTTCAATTTATTTACATAATAAATTCATCCAGATCATGGAGTATGAGACCACAAAGATCACTTAAAATTATATTAAGTTTATGGCCATAGCATATCCTTTTCATTGAGTGCAGGATAGGCGCCTATGTTAGGCTAGCTAAGCTTGCAGCACTCACAATTACAACTAGACTCCATGTGTGTGTATAGTCCACATTAAGTCTAATACATTTTGTGTCTTAAGCCCCGACAAAATCCCAAATCTGGCGGGGTCTATATGTTTGCATTGCTCACAAAAGAAACCACAATCTAGCACAAGCAATTAGCAATTACACCAGGAATTTCTTATTTCTACAATCCACACACTTCACCTCACTTTTCATGGTCATAATCTGGCATTGATAGTAAACAGATTTCACTGCAGCTGCACTGACTTTCACGCTTAACACAAGGACAAAAGTATTCCCTGTGGTCAGTGTCTGTATTGAAGTACATACAGTATAATAATAGAGTGGTGTTTAACAGTGAAGGTTTTGTTGTTTATTGATGAGTGATTTTAAGTGATGTTTTTGTTCAACCTTGTAAGCTTTGAGGATTTTGGACTAAAAGCTATTGCAACAGATATTCATCACGATTATTTGCATATCACTCTGCGCGGTGTTGTTGTCAGGTGATATGTACACACCAATAGCAGCACATTTGCCATAATCATGCTGGCCTTATTTTTCAATCATAAACTTAGTAGAAATAGGTCTGTATTTGCCGTGCTCTTGAATGTTTTAGCAGTTTTTGCGATTAAATATCATTCAAAAGATGCTTAAAACAAAATTTGACATCACACAGTCAATAATTACTCTATTGCGAGAATGACACCCACATCGTATTGGAAAAATTCATTTGGTAAATTTTTCAGTTTTGTAGCGTTCTTTTTGTCTGTAAATTGCATCCTTTTTTTTAAATCAATGATAAGTTTAAAAAACCAATGAACATTAATATTCAACCTTTGATTAAAGTTTGGAAAAATGACGTTCATTTTAATAGGCTAAGTGCAGTGCTGTGGAAAAATATCCTAGTTGGATCTTGTGAGAAACAAACCTGGAACCTCCGGTATCTCAGTTGTGTGCTCAACAAACTTAACCACCTGTCTCCGGAAATACATTAGATGACATCCTGACATTGTCAACCTTAATCAGGGTCATATTTCTCATCCATAAAGTTGGGGGAACTGATCTCCAGCTGAACATTTTAAGCAAGATTTTCATTGCAAATCCAAACACTCATGTTACTAAATGTTACTAAAACTCTCACTTGAAAATGGGGGATAGGAATTGCCACACCAGGAATTACAGTCCAAATCCTGATATTATGATACAATATAATTCTATCTTGTTTGTGAATTCTTATCTCCATTTCAGATATCGCTTAAGACCCAGAATTCTTAGGAATGTTTCTGTAATCAACATGGATGTAACAATTCAGGGATACCCTCTAAAGATGCCAATTGGATTGTGTCCAACTGGCTTCCATCGCATGGCACATCATGAAGGAGAGATAGCTACAGCAAGAGGTATATTGTACTTTAGAAATATTTTTGTGAGTTCTTTGCTTATGTTGATATACTGTATTAATTTAGAGACCTGTTATATTAGTTATTGTTTGAACAAAGAGGTATACTATCTGGCATCTGCGTCATGAAACTCAAGAGTTTTTTTTCTTCTAACAATACTTTAATTTCAAAAAGTATGATTCAAAATTCTGACCAGGCCATCCTTAAAACAGTATAGTAACCCTACCTACCCAACGAACTTGCTATTTACTCAATTTTTTTAATAAATTTTATCTGAATTGATAGCGCTTAGTGTGTAAACATTATGGAAAAGCTAGAATTTGGCCAAAAACAAAAATTTGCGTACCTACCGACCCAATTTTTTCAGAACAAGATGGGTTACTCCAAGCAAACAATTTTTTAAGCCTGATCCCATCTGAAAGTTCATGGGTAAATACAAATTTATTACTGCACTCTGGCTTTGACCTCACCATTTCCAGCTACTTCAGGGAGACCTGGCAGATTCCTGGAATCTTGAGACCAGTAACAAACTTCACACTATCAATCCACAAATTGAGACCAAACCTCCCTTACACAGTCACAATCGTAGTGAGGATGTTGTTGTCACCCACATCCGTCTCGGTCACTCCTTTCTCACCCACTCCTACCTTCTTGCAGGCTCTCCTACACCTCTCTGCCCTACTTGCAACACTGATCTCTTGGTCAAGCATATCCTTTAACCTGTCCCTTATATCTAAACTTCAGATCACTCCTCTCTTCCTCCACCTTCATTTCTGATCTTTTCAAGAACAATCCCTCCTCCAACATCATCACTTTTCTCCACAATAGCAACTTATTCCATCTGATCTATTCCTTACCCACACTTCCCCCTTTCTCTCCTACCATCCTATCCTTCCTTCCTTTTTATTACCTTTATTTGCTCTTTATTACATATATTTTTTTCTTTCTTCCCTTTTCACTTTCCCACTCTCTTTCCTCTCTGTCCTAACTCTTGCACTTTAGATTTTTAACACCCTCTTGGCACATTCGACTCTTGACTGTCGAGGTGCCGTTAATCATCAACAAACCAAACCATTATTGCTTTTCATTCACCAGTCTTATATTTTGCTTAAACAATAAATTGTCCAACTTTAAAGTTTTAATTTTTCAGGAAGGCAAGACAATTCATTTGAGGTATAGTGTAGTTGCATTATTCTATACTGGTTGGGGAAAAAATGACTGTCAAGTCTGTGACATTCCCTTCACATTTGCATGATGAGATAGGCCTGAAAGGTGTAATAGAGATTTCTACCAAATTAGATTATGTTCCTTTGCTTTTTAAATGCTGCCAACGTTTAACTCCTTTCTGGAATATTTATGACTGGGGTTTAAAATTTTAAGAAAGCTAATTTTTCTTCAGTGTATAGACAGTAATAAGTGGAAAACGTGTTTTATTTGTATTTCATGTAGTACTGTATATTTACATATTTTACAGGCGCAGCTGGGTTTGACACAATCATGATAGTAAGTGCCTTAGCCAACATGACAATTACTGAAGTCGCCAGGTCTGTGCCTCACAGCATCTTGTGGATGAATGTGTACTTCTTCCGAACACAAGCAGTGACAAAAACTCTTGTGCGAAATGCAGAGAAGGCTGGTTGTAAAGCACTTGTTGTTACAATTGATGCGAGTGGTTTGTGGATCAAGAACAGAATGAGTGCTATACATTATATGCATTACACACCAAACCTGAGGTAAACAGTTCAAATCAAATTGGCTGAATTCTGATCATTTAAAGGCTAAGGTCAGTGGTCAAGCATTTAAAGGTTAAGGTCAGTGGTCAAGCATTTAAAGGTTAAGGTCAGTGGTCAAGCATTTAAAGGCTAAGGTCAGTGGTCAAGCATTTAAAGGCTAAGGTCAGTGGTCAAGCATTTAAAGGCTAAGGTCAGTGGTCAAGCATTTAAAGGCTAAGGTCAGTGGTCAAGCATTTAAAGGCTAAGGTCAGTGGTCAAGCATTTCCATCTTATGTGAATAAGACAATAAAGGCAACAAAAGGTGAAGAAAGCATTCAAAAATATATTTATGTATAAAGTTCCTCTATTTTTGTAGAAATTAAACTAATTGTCACACCAGTCCCTCACATTCCCTCACCAGTCCCTCACATTCTTTCACCAGTCCCTCACATTCCCTCACATTCCCTTACCAGTCCCTCACATTCTCTCACCAGTCCCTCAAATTCTCTCACCAGTCCCTCACCAGTCCCTCACATTCTCTCACCAGTCCCTCACATTCCCTCACCAGTCCCTCACATTCCCTCACCAGTCCCTCACATTCTCTCACCAGTCCCTCACATTCCCTCACCAGTCCCTCACATTCCCTCACCAGTCCCTCACATTCCCTCACCAGTCCCTCACCAGTCCCTCACATTCTCTCACCAGTCCCTCACATTCCCTTACCAGTCCCTCACATTCTCTCACCAGCCCCTCACATTCCCTCACCAGTCCCTCACATTCTCTCACCAGTCCCTCACATTCCCTCACCAGTCCCTCACATTCCCTCACCCCTCAGTCCCTCACATTCCCTCACCAGTCCCTCACATTCCCTCACATTCCCTCACATTCTCTCTCAGTCCCTCACATTCCCTTACCAGTCCCTCACATTCTCTCACCAGCCCCTCACATTCCCTCACCAGTCCCTCACATTCTCTCACCAGTCCCTCACATTCCCTCACCAGTCCCTCACATTCTCTCACCAGTCCATCACATTCCCTCACCAATCCTTCACATTCTCTCACCAGTCCCTCACATTCCCTCACCAGTCTCTCACATTCTCTCACCAGTCCCTCACATTCCCTCACCAGTCCATCACATTCTCTCACCAGTCCCTCACATTCCCTCACCAGTCCCTCACATTCCTCTTTGTATTTGTTTATTTGAAGAAAAAAAATCTTGAGATTTTTCAAACTAAATTTTTTAAAAAGATTTTTTTGATTTAGATATCTCCTTAATGGAACAATATGTCACAATAGTTTCTTTGCAGTTAGGGTTTTTCTTTTTTCCTGTATTGTAGAAGATAGGCACATGTTACCTATGAACTACCACCAAATTATGATATATCCATTGGTTGTACTGTATGTCACAAAATCTCAGAAATTATTTCTGTGAAAAACAAAGAATTTTGATGAATGTGAGAATCTGATTGTGTATATTTCTACACAAATTGGATACAAATCAAAATAAAACAATTTTGTTACACTTTCTTCAGCATTTTGTTCCCACTTTTTTGGTTCCAATGCGATAGTATCAGGGTCCTATGCGGTCATGATAATTTGTGTATGTGACTGGCAGCTCATAAACGCGATATCTTAAGACAGATACACTGGAATCATGTTGTATGTGGTACACATATAGCCCATGGCCCGTAGATGTGCCCCATTGTTTTTTATGATGATGTCATGCATTTTAATTAGTATGTGGGGACCTCAATGTAAAAATCTTGAAATGTTCATATTTTAACAACCATATATCTGTCGGGGCTTGATATGATTTTGCTGAAAAGAGCTTTTATACACAGTATTTCAAGAATGGTAAATTGGATTCATGTCATATTTGGTACATATGTAGCCCATAATCTGTAGATGTACCCTATTATTTTTGGTGGTGATATCATGCATATTAATGAGTATGTGGGGTTTAATATAAAAATCTTTAAATGCTCTTATTTTGACAGTCACATGTCTCTTTTGTTTCATATTTGTTATAAAAATGATGTTAGCTAGTGTGTATGTTTTCTTTGTTGAAAAACATTGCATTAATATGCATAGTGAGCGGGGCTTAATATGATTTTGTAAACAAACTATGAACTGAATTCATGTGTAATACACAGATAGCTCATGGTCTGTAGATGTGCCCTATTGTTTTTAGTGGCGATTCATGCATATTAATTAGTAGGCACGGCTTAATTTATTAATCTTGAAATGCTCTTACTCTGGGGCAATCACATGTTTGTTTTGTTTCATATTTGTTATGATAATGATGTTAGCTAGTGTCTTTGTGTTGATTGTATAAAAACATTTACTTCATTAATATGCATAGTGGACAGGCTTAATATGATTTTGTAAACATCCAGCTTGTAAACACGATATCTCAAAACTCATCATTCTTCGGCTGCGGAGCAGGTGACCACACGAATCTCAGTTGTCGATTCCTCACACAGTGGATAAGAGGCTCAGTGTTGGTCATCATATATGCTGGCATTTGAGACACGATCTCTCCGTTTGATATTTAGCTCGTAAAACAGGAGACTCCCATGTCCTGGGACAACACCCAGCATTCACAGCCATAGCGGAGGATAGTCAATCAGGTAGTATAGAATAATTTCACTTTTGCAGAGATGGATAGTTAGGGACTTCTCCACAGATGTTCCAGTTTACAGAAAGCACACCATGCTAATGCATTTCATCTTTTTAGGTCGCTTGCAGCAGATGCCATTTTGGAATCAAGATATTTGAAATCTGAAACATGGTTGATGGGTTCACCGTATACTTGAAGTGTTAGATGGGGGTGGCAGGTAACAGTCATATACTCAGTCTTGGATAAACTTGTTATGAGGCCAAGATCTTCTGCTGTGGCTGCAGTTCTTGTCAGCTGGGCCTTGTGCCCGGGAAATAGTGGATTCCAACAGAGCTATCTCAAATACTATGAACTGGATTCACATCATGTGTGGTACTCCGATAACTCATGGTCTGCAGATGCGCCCTTTTGTTTTTGATGGTGATTTCATGCATATTAATAAGTGGGCGGGCTTAAGTAAAAAAGTGATAAATGAGGAAGTGTATGTCTTTTTTGCATCATATTGGGCATGATAATATTGTTGGTTATTGTGTACATGCCCTTTGTTTTTAATGGATGGATGTCATTAATATGTGTGGTAGGTGTGGCTTAATGTGAAAGTATTAAAGGATGTAAATACCATACTGTATCCCATGACCAGATTTATGTCAGATTTATGCCATATGTCGTACACAGACGGGTCATGGTGTGTATATATGTTCTAATGTTGTGATAGTGATGTCATGAATATCAATTAGTAGAGATGGTTTACTTACAAATTCTTGAAATAGAATAAATGAGCAACCGTTTTTGTATCGACTTGCTATGAAAATGTTGTTAATATGAAAATGCTAATGTTGTCAAAATTTGTATTGATCTGCATGGTGGGTGTAGCTTATTAATAAATATCCTGGAACAAATATTTCATGATATGCAATGACATGACAGTTGATACAAATTTCTCAAATCAATGGAAAATAAAAGTATCAGAACCACAAAACCTTTTGGTTCTACTACTTTTACACACTTTAAATGTAATGTTTGTTTGTTATTTGCAACAGCTGCATTAAAAGAAAGGTGTATGATTAGAAAAGAAAATTTATTAATTTTTTAGGGCCATGAATATGGATGTAGAAGTACCTGAGAATCGGGAGGCTAGACGGAAGGCCTCACTGCCAAATCTGTTAGCTTATACAACTGGAGAAATAGAAGGAAACCATGCAACTATTGAAGACATCAAATGGCTTAAATCATTCACCAGACTTCCAATCATCTTGAAAGGAGTTATATCAGGTACTGTGATTAAGGATATAAATAATAATAAAGTTAGGTGCTTACAAGTTACAGCTTTCCCAAAGGGCTGTACAGAGAAGCCAACCGTCCATACAAACCAAGATCGTTCTCAAGTCTTCAGGACTATGCCAAGTGGGGCATTGGCCCAGTGCAACCAATGTTCAGGACTATGCCAAGTGGGGCATTGGCCCAGTGTAACCAATGATGGCTAAAAAAGTCACCAAAGTCATTATTACCCTTTTCTCTGTCCTCTTTATGTCTAGCGCCAGACAAAAAAGCAGCAGGTCCCATTTTTAAAGTCTTTGGTATTACCCGACCCAGGATCGAACCTGGGCCTCCCGGCTGAACGGCAGTGAAATGGTGTGTGTACCCCTTTCATACCTTTGTACACCTTCATAATGAATGTTGGTATTTCTCATTGCTTCCCTTTTGGAACTCACCTAACCAATATTTCCTTTATGCCTTTATATGCCTGTTTGTATACAAGAAAAACACATTATCTTTGGCATTATGTAGTAGTGTAGTCCTTATTATCTATGTATATAACAAACCTGGGTGTCAGACCAACTTTGTATAGGGTTTACTATTGGTAGCTGAAGTGGAAGTTCTCCTGCTGACAGTCAATTGTCTGTCAGTCTGTTTACTAGTACTAGTGTTATTGTTGTTACAGTTATAATGTACCCAGTGCACGTCTTTATGACATCCTCTGGTAATGATTATTCATATATGTGATGTCAGAACATCCACTCACATTATTCAACGCCGTAAAGCATTGACTGGGTGTAAGATTTAAAAGTGGGTTTGACAGAATAAGGTATTGTAATTGATTTGTTTTGGGTGAGGGGGCATTCTTTGAAAGACAGACAGAGCTTGAAATGGCAGATCAAGGCAGCTGGAGTAAAAGTATGTGGCGGTGAGATGAGAATGAAAAACGCCTGTGTGAGGTGTTATTGTAAGATGATTTGTTTTTATCTTTCTAGTTATTGTTTTAATGACTTCATCAGCTCTATATGATGATTAAGTAGTATTTGTGTGGTGGTTGAGTAACTAATTAATGTTTTAATTGCTCTAGAGAGTTTGAAGAAGTTGACAGATCTGTGTTAAGCCTGAGTTCCTAAACAGTTCAAGTTAGTAATATAATTTTGCACATTTGTATGCTTTGGTTCTCTTGTGCTATTTTAATCTCCTTTCAGCTTCTTCTTATGTTGATTGCCATTTTTGTTATCTCAACATTCAAATTTGATCAATTACATTCCTCCCCCGGCTCATAATTCCCTGATGATAAATCATCCTTTTCAATATTTTTCAGCTTCCACAGCAAGAACTGCCGCCAATCTGGGTGTTGATGGTATCATTGTCTCTGCCATGGTGGCAGGCAGTTGGATTTTCTTCCAGCGCCTGTAAGCAATCTTTGTGCCTTTCTTCAATCAACCTTGGTTCGATTCCTTAGCATGTGTTTTGGTCGTCAAACACAAATTACAAAACAATATCACTTGATTTGTTAACATTTTGATATTTTATTATATCTTTGGAAGGTTAACCTTGTTGACCACATCCCGGAAAGGACGCCTGAGCTTCACTCAATTTCAATGTGACATGGGTTAAGGGTTAATTAATCTAGCAAGCAATTTATACAGTGCTAGTACTCCATAGACAAGCTCAATGGAACTGTGGGTGCAAGTACTTAAATGTTCCCATAATTGGATTGAGAAGGATGGAAGTGGATGAGTGTTGGGGTTTCACTCTGCTCAGATAATTTATTCAGAGAATTAGGCAGTGGGTGAGGAATGCTGCCATTAGGACCACAATAAGTAACCTCATCTGATGGACAGTTAGCGCCACTCAACCCATCTCCACTGTAAGTGTAGGATTAACAGAGATGACAAACCTCTGGACAAAATTTCAGGGTGTTCTACATGTACATGGAAAACTGGATAGAGAGAGCACTCTACATAGCCATTTGTGCTGTGCTCTTATACCAAATTCGTTGCTCAGGTTCTTTACATAAAGTTACAATGGTGGGGTCCTTTGTCTTTTGCTTCATTGTACAATGTAAAATCAGTTGTATAGAAGCGTTTACGTAAACTCTTCTCTACAACTGATTTTAAATGGTTCTTATTTCTATAGGATTGGCTCAATTTTAACCAAGGGCAAGTAAATTTTTGTCACATGTCAGGCATCGAGATTAATCCTCCATGGACAAAAGGGAAGATTTTGCAGATTTCTTGAAACCCGGATAAGACACTTTTTTTTGTTACTTTGGATTTGTAAAAAAGTATTGAAAAGTTGTTATTGTTTGATAATTTTCATGTCCGTAGAGGAAATAAGTTTTCAGTCATAATGAAAGTCAGTGATGGAATGAGTGTGTGAAGATATTGATGTCATTTATGTATATTTGTTGTTCATTACTCACAGATTGATGCCCTTCCTGAGGTCATTGCAGCCATGCAGGGCACAGGCGTTGAAGTGTACATGGACGGTGGAGTGAGGAACGGAAGTGATGTTCTGAAGGCTCTGGCAATTGGAGCAAAGATGGTCTTTGTTGGAAGACCAATATTGTGGGGTTTGGCCACAAATGTAAGCTAACAATAACATTTTTACTCCATTTTGAATTAGGAATTAAGGGGCATCTGTTCTGATATTCTGTATAAATATAGAAGGTATTCTTACGGCTTAAAAGTCTACTAACTGGTGTAGCGGTTATCATACATGTCTACAGACCACGAGGCCCTAGGTTCAAGCCTGGGTTGGGTAGACACGCCAGTGCACCACAACTGGGTATCAGAGGCCATTGACATTGACTTGGTTGTCGATGTTATGTCTGTCCATACGTCGTACCTGTGTTCTCGTCCGAGTCATATTAAGCGTTTCGTGATAGCATTGTTACTATCATATCCGAATACGCAGGCAACGACCCCGATCATTGTAATTGTGTGTTCACTTGTCGTTGTCGGGGATGGCTTAATAAATGTCTTAAAGTAATTTATTTAAGATTTCTCCATAGCAATGTTCCATCTAGACTTTGGTTCTCTGGCAGGTTGGATAGTGGGGTGCATTTAGTCCATTTTTGGGCGATTTGAGGTACCCAACACTAATTTCTGCGCTCATCTAGTCTATGTCAACAGTCAACTCAATAAATATTCTAACAAACTGAGTTTATATCCTTTTTGTTGTATTTAGTTCCTAGATTATCCGAAACAAATAAGTTAAAACGTTTAAACAAATCACAATAGATTCTCCTGTATCACATGAAAAACTGGTTTAAGTCTGTAAATTGTTCTCAATCGCTCTTACATCTGTGTTCTACGACATCTCAAAGAAACCCTTCAGCACTACTGATTTGCTCTCGATTCTTCCATCGTGAAAACTGAATGTCAATGTAAATTCGTGGGACCAGCCTACCTGAAGGCTAACCAAGCAATCAATTTCTCTAAACACTTAACTGACACAAGATTTGAAAGTATTTCAAGAAAACAAACAATGACTTTTGAGGAATGTGAAAATGTTATTCCACTGTAGGTATATTACTTCTCATTTCTATATAAATCTCTTAGAGGCTTAATATCTGCTTAGTGGAATAACAATTTTCAGCACTTTCTTCATAATTTTCTTCCCTGTAACACCAACTGTAGTTTGAAGGTGAGAGTATGTAACCACTAATCTAGTAATTGAATAATTATACAGGATCAAATCTTCATTCTTTTCTACTAGTTCACTGCAACTCAACATTTACATGTTTGCATCATTAATACTATTGTAAGTAAGGGAAGCTTTTTTGCTTGCATTACTACCCCCAAGCATACATTGTTAAAGAGTTCGTATTCAAGTTATACCACTTTTCTTTTTATTTGTAAATTCTTAATCCAGATTTTTTTTTATTTAGTTTTTTTGATATAATTTCTCTGCAGGGCTCAGATGGAGTGAGAAGTGTTTTACAACTTTTGAAGGATGAGCTAAGACTAGCCATGAGTTTATGTGGTAGGTGAATTTGAGCACCACTGTTTGGACTCTTCTGTAAAGGTCCAATAAAACCAACTACATCGGTCTACTAACAAGAAATCTGTTGGAATTGTTTGTAATTATAGTATCACAGATATTTGTACAATGTGGAAAAAGCAAATAAATAAAATGATTATAGATTTAAAGGATTAGTTCAGTGGTCAAGCAAACTTATCTTGTATGAAAGCTTATTCCATTAAGGAGATCAATTTAAGCTTAAGAGTTCTGTATTATTTGTGTGAAACGACTGAAATCAGACTAGTTGTGACGTCACATCCTCAGATTCTTGAAAGTCTTTACGTATTCCATCATGTTTTTTCCTGCGATTTTGTGGCTTAAAACCCATTGGAAATATCAGGAAAGAAGAAGAACAGAATCTAGTAAGGGTAATTATAATTTACTACCTGCAGAAAATTTTAGAAAAACAATTCAAATAGTAAGAAAAGTTCAATCAACTTTCTTTGAAATGCAGTAAGAATTGATTAGAAAGTGAAGATGCGGGTGCCAACTTTTCATAGTAGACTTATTACACCAGTCATTTCTACACAGATAGGACATAACTTTAAATTTGAATATATCCTTAATGGAATGAGATATTGAAGTAGTTTCTTCACTATTTTGTTTCTATTAAAGTCCTCTTTCATATTAGGTAGACGAATATTCCTTTAAGAGCTGCAGCTCCTGGGTTCAGATCCAATCACACCTTTTTCAGCTTTACCAAGTAAATGATGGTGGATCAAGCAGTAACATGATAAACCCTGTTCAATCTTTGTCTTAAGATGTCAAATTTCTTTCTTTTTAATTCTCTTAATGCAGGGCTCATGATAACTTTCCTACAATATGATAACTTTCCTACAATATGATTGACGCAGGCCATAATTTTCAACTAGGGAGTGGTAAAAATTATCACCTGTTGTTAAAAATAAAATTCAACAGAAGAAAATAGGGCTACAAAATTTCATTCTCTGTTTGAAATAATGAGAATCTGGTCAGACTAATGAGAATCTGGTCAGACTAATGAGAATCTGGTCAGACTAATGAGAATCTGGTCAGACTAATGAGAATCTGGTCAGACTAATGAGAACCTGGTCAGACTAATGAGAATCTGGTCAGACTAATGAGAACCTGGTCAGACTAATGAGAATCTGGTCAGACTAATGAGAACCTGGTCAGACTAATGAGAATCTGGTCAGACTAATGAGAACCTGGTCAGACTAATGAGAACCTGGTCAGATTAATGAGAATCTGGTCAGACTAATGAGAACCTGGTCAGACTAATGAGAATCTGGTCAGACTAATGAGAATCTGGTTAGACTAATGAGAATCTGGTCAGACTAATGAGAATCTGGTCAGACTAATGAGAACCTGGTCAGACTAATGAGAATCTGATCAGACTAATGAAAACCTGGTCAGACTAATAAGAACCTGGTCAGACTAATGAGAACCTGGTCAGACTAATGAGAATCTGGTCAGAACCATGGCATTAACAGGTGAATTTGATCTTTTAGCAGGTGAACAAAACTTCACCTGCTCATGAAAGAGAAAAAAGCAAGACATTTTGTATTGCTAGCCTTGCTCCAAAAGAAAGAATATTACTGTCTGATTAGACCTTTTCTTTTCACCTCTGACATGATCTCTGTGGCCATCATAATGTGGTGCTATTAAACCTCACCAACCTGATAAGAACAGTCCTGAGTTATGTAAAAACAAACAGTTATTGAATTTTGCAATTTGGATAATGAAGGTGAGGTACAGCCAAGGTATGCATCTTCAAAACTATTAAAAAAAATCAATGACTTGATTTTTTCATTTATTGATTTATTATCTTGAATTCAGTTTAACAAAGGATATAAAGAAATTAGAGCAAACAATATTTTAAATATTCATTAATTGAGCAATTAGAACAAAAGCTGTATTTAAAGAAACCAAAACAAAATCCTATGCACTATACATATTAGGTAGAAATTAAGAATAAAGGGAAAAGGGTTTTTAACTTCTAATCTGGCCCTTGAAAAAAACATCACCAATAATCATAAATAGCATTTAATCTCCATCTCACCACACACATACATACACACACACACCATTAAAAGTGATGGAAAACTAGAACACAAACATTTGTTACAAAAGGCAGGAATGAAGTTTAAGGGGAAAACACATGGAAAGAATATCAATTTATTTGTGCATTTCATTGAACAGATGAGTTTTAAGTTTGTTCTTTAAACGTATACAAAGTTAACAAGTTTCTGTCAATACGTAGATCATTTCATACTTTAATACATGTGCAGTACATGTTCTTGGTAGAGGAGGGTGTAATTGGCTTTTAGAATGGTATACAAATTATGTGAATGAAGACAGTTTTGAAATTGAAAAAATAGTCAAATCGCTCAGTGAGAATGCTTTATTTTAGTTAAGTGTGGATAAAGAGTAGGTGGTTTCATAGAAATTTTTCAGACATGGCTGTATTCCTTCAAAT